>JACVQZ010000050.1:27370-118666 GCA_019828575.1 Talaromyces thailandensis | reverse complement strand
GTTTTCCCCATATTGAAAAAATTACAACAGATTATCCCAGGCGTCCCTAGCTGGACATAGTGGTTACAGAATAATAATAAAAAGCATTCTTTAATTAAAAATTATTAAATAATTAATTATTATAAATAAAAATAAATAAGATAAAATATCTTAAAAAAAATTTATTCTTTATTAGTTTATTTTATTAGCTTTAATTATAAATTAAAATAAGATTTTATTTATTATTTTAATAAGCCTAGTATTTATAAATTTATTAAAAAATATTACTCTTTTTTTAATAGTTTTAAAGATAGTATTAGATCTCTTTAATAATTATAAATTATTAATTAAACTTAAACTAACTTATATAAATATATATAAAAATTATAGTAATTATATTATTTTTTTAGTAAAAAAGAATAAGTGGCTATAATATAATATATATAAAAGATAATAATTTAGAATTAAATTATATAATAATATATTAATATTTAAAGTATTAAAACTATTATTTATAAGAAAAGAAATAGCTAGATATATTAACTTAATAATATAAAACTAAAATATTTATAATAAAAAAAGTTTAATAAAAAATCCTAATCTATAAATTTATTAAAAATTATTAAAATTTTATTAAAAAAATTAAACTAAAGCTAAAGAATAAGAAAATAAAACTATATTTAAATTTATAAACTATAAAATAAAGATTTAGAGATAAAATAGTAAATTAAGAGCTATATTTATTATAATAAATAAAAATAAAAAAAGAAAGAAGAAAAAATTTAATAAGATTTTATTAAAAATTTTATATATAAAAATAATTTATTAATATTAAAATAGTACTTCTATATCTATAATTAATAAAAATAATTATTTATATAATATATATCTCTTATTTATAATTATTTAATAATTATAATGAATTATAGCTTTAAAATTAGATATAAGCTTTAAATTTATAAGATTTAATTATTATTTAAATTTAATCTTAAGACTATAATTTTATAAAAGAAAGAATAGCTATAAAATTATAAATAAAATAATATTATAGATAGATTTATATATTATAAATATATAATTTATATAATCTTACTAAGACTAGTTTCTATATATTAGTTAGTAGAATATATATCTTAAAGTTATAGCACTATAGCTTTCTAGAGGGCAGTAAATAGCTGCGAACTATATACACACCTATATTTTACTAGCCATATTCCTTATCCGTACTACTACGCTCTCGTAACCCCTCTTACACCTACTACTCAGGTTTATACTTTCCTAGCGCGTGCTATTCAAGTAGTGATCTCGGCCAAAGAGTAATTAACCCTGCTCTCACATATTCGTCTCACATATTCGTCAACTGTGGGACCGTTTTCAAGATCATGTCAGCACGGTGCTATCTAACAAATGAGATTCGCCTTTACCAATATTCCACCCAAAAGAAAAGCCGTGGTAGAGCAGAATGGTTCTATTCTTTTCTTTGCTCTTCAATCACATGAGATCTATCTGTTGCGATGTATAACCCTAAGTGGCCTCAGACTAGTCAGTTAGGGCTAATTGCCCAATACGGTAATAATCAGTCATTGCCCTTTCCGTTTGTGTCGCGCGCCCTGGTGCCTTCCCAAAGCAGAAGCACGCCACAGACAGACAGCGCTGTACGTGTGTCGCTAAATTCCCATCGAGATTCATATCAAAAACGACTACTAAATATCAAGCTAGCGGCCTTTTTCTCGTTTTTTGGTGTCTGCCGGGCTGGACGAGATATTTCTGGTGGAAGCGCGGTTTTGCCAACCAGCGCGACGATTCGCTGTCCGACGACCTGCTCCGGCCTAGTAATGAAGCCCGAGCCAAGGAGAAGGAGGAGAGGGAGAAGAAGGGAGGTGTGAATTCCTTCTTTAATGCTTGCAAACTGCGGAGAAAGACGGAGAGAGGTAGGGAAGGAGGAGAGGAGGTAGGAGATGGGGATGAGGAGGATCAGTAAGAAGAATTGCATAGTACAGAAGGGGCTGTATATCTTATCTTGTATATATTAAACTTGACTTTCGATTGGCCATCCAACGATGAAGGCCTTCTGTTCGTTATAGCCAGGTTCTGCTGTACCCAAGGAGGTAGCTAGCTTAGTAATGATATTAAAAGATTAAATTTGACAATACATGTTCATAGTATGAGCAACAAGATGCAAAATAAGCAAGGCTTGTAGATTCCGACATCACTCTATCGATGAAGCGCGAACATCAACCCATAGAAAAAAAGACATTGTCAGTAAGTGCCTGGCTAAAGCAAGTAAAAGTAATGGTAGAAGACGTCGCAGGAAACCCTAAATAGAAAGACTAAAGCAGCCCAATGATCGTCCTTGGGATAGTAAAGACTGGTGAGCCGGCAGTGCAGCTAAAGATGCTGTTGGAGGGAACCGCATAGCTTGAAAATGGACGGAGTAACACGGGTGTTGACAGTCTAAAGGTGGCAAAGCTGGGCCGGTGAAATCCGCAAAGTATATACAAGTACTGCTAGTGTACATCAGACCATCGCATGTGCTGTCAGCTTTTGAGTAGAACTTAATTAAAGGCCAAAATAGTCTGCGTAATTGGCACGGTGACAGTTATCCGGTCCACGTATGTTGCTATAGCTGTGGTGGTGTGGACGGCCGTGACATCCACGGTCTGATCAACCGTGTTTTCGACGGTTGTTAGCTCCGTAGCCGTCGCAGTAGCAGTCACAGTCGACAGTTGGGTAACGATAGTGGTGAGGTCCACGGTGCTCGTGCCGACGATAACGTCAGTCTCATCGATGGTGCGGATGACCGCCACGCTCGAGGGCACAGTTGAGGCGAGAACGAGGGTCTGCGTTCGAGTTGTGGGCGGCAGTGTGTCGGTTACCGTGACAGTGTCGAACTCGACGCACCAGCACGCGTCACGAAGCTCCTCGTCGGAATACCGTTGCAGCACCTCGGGCAGGTCAACGCTTCTGCGCTTGATATAGATATACTCTCTTGTCACGACGGTCGTGTAGGTTGTTGATTCCGTGGTCAGGGTAGAAGTTTGCGTGACAGTCGCTTCGTGAGTTTGAGTGACCGTGGCGGTCTCGGTGATAGATACGGTCTCGGTGTCAGTGGCTGTTTTCGTCACCTGCACTGACTGAATGGCAGCGGAGGAAAAGCGACGGGTCACTACGGCCTGAGAGGATTGGGTGACGACAGCGACCACAGAGGATGTCAGGCTGACAGGGCTGCCTACGGTGCGGTAGCTGGTAGTTGTAACCGTGGCGGCAGGTAGAGAGTCGGTAACGGTGACGGTGGTAGGGCCGCGAGCTTCAGAATCGATCTGCTGGCAGATCTGCTTGACGTTTGGGAATCCCAACAACACGTCCACGAGCGGCTTCAGCGGCGGACAGACTTCCGTTTCTGACAAGCACGCATCGTCGGAGCCATCGACATTGGCGACTGCGAGAGCACCAAGGCCCAAAATGAGAGAAATCACGGAGAGACGCATGGTGAACGAGTGAACCAGCGTATGCGTATCAAAGGAGTGACAGGAATCTCATGAGCGTCCCAGACAAGGGAACCATGGAGTCAGTATTTAAACGGTCAGACCTGTTCATGGCTCCAACAAGCTCACTAGCAACCTTGGAAGTTGATTCTTTACTAGCGGGTCCGTCGCTTAGAATATCCTGTCTCCAGGAGCGCGCCGTGCGGCGATTGACACTAGCTTGTCAGACTTCAAACTAAGAGCTATCATTAAGTAATTCATGGCGAGGCCAGATCATTTTGATAGTCTATGCGCGGATAGAACTCGCCACCAATATCAACTGCCGTCGGACTGGAAAATCCTAGCGAGCACGAAGCTACCGTGCTGTTCTGTATACACGGCAAAGTCCGAGCCTGCTGAATGGCACAATCAGGACTGGGAGCACCCATGGCTAGTGCCGATCACCTCAGATGTTGCGTAGATGACCAAGGGAAGTCATTGAACAAGAACAATTATAATCTTGGATGTTTATTTGTATGTGATGGAAGTGAAAGGAGGTTGATGCTCTGATGTTGATGTTCTCGGGTGTGCATAGTACTTGTCCACATCGGGAATAGTCTCTGGTGGAGGCCGTCAAGCCGTAAATATCCGTCGTCATTCGATCAAGCTCAGTAGGATAAGTACAACAACAGCTCAATGCTATAGCGGCCACAATGCGAGTACTCAATCAATGGCTGTTACGCAGCTACGTCTGCCCATCATGCCAGTCTAATATAACAAAAAGTGCCCCTCGAGCCTTCTCAAGCACCCCCGCTGCTCGGACAACGCCCGACATTTACGACGTCGTCTGCGTTGGCGGGGGTCCTGCAGGTCTCGCGCTTGTTGCTGCTCTGCGTACGTCGCTTCACTCGTCCAATTGACTTCAGTCCAATGACTGACAATAAAATAGGAGCATCGCCGGTGACAGCCAACCTCAGAATCGCCTTGATCGAAAGCCAAGACCTCCATAAATCGCGTACCTGGAACCCGCCCTCGAGCGAATTCTCCAATCGCTGCAGCAGTCTTACACCTACGTCGGTGTCCTTTCTACAGAAAATCGGCGCCTGGGATCATGTCGACAATTCACGCGTTCAGCCATATCATGAAATGCAAGTTTGGGACGGACAGACCGGATCGAAGATATCCTTTGACTGGTCGGTAGACACATCGCCCTTCGAGGATATACGGTCCGTGGCTACGATGACGGAGAATACCAATCTTGTCAGAGGTCTACTACGGCGAATTCATGAGCTAGAGGAAAGGAATGGCAGTGGCAATGGCTCACTTTCGATATTTTCCAATACAATGGTCTCGTCTATTGATAACGGGTCTCAAACCGCGGACGGTCCCAATTTATCAGCTTGGCCTGTCGTGTCCCTCAAACCATCACCAGCTTCTACTTCATCGGTATCCGGCCCTATCGCTGCAAGACTACTTGTCGGTGCAGATGGAATCAACAGTCCCGTTCGCTCTTTTGCCGACATCACGACAAGCGGGTGGGACTACGACCGCCACGGAATCGTCGCAACCCTCTCTCTATCAGAAGAATTTTCCTCCACTCTAAACACTCGAACTGCCTACCAACGCTTCCTCCCTTCACTGGGCGGACCAATCGCCCTCCTCCCTCTTCCCAACAACAAAGCCACCTTGGTCTGGTCTACCAAGATCGAAAACGCAGCATATCTCAAATCGCTCCCCGAAGAAGCATTCCTGGCCATGATCAACGCCGCATTCCGTCTCTCAATGACGGACCTCACATACATGCTCTCTCTCGACCCCTCTTCAACCGTCGACAATCAAAGCCAACATCAAGAAGAACTCACCTGGCGCCTCCAACACACCCCTCAACCCTCCTACATCCCACCCCTCGTCACACGCATCCAACCAGGAACAAGAGCCTCCTTCCCCCTCCGCTTCCGCCACGCCTCATCCTACATCTCCCCGCGCATCGCCCTCGTAGGCGACGCCGCACACGTAATCCACCCCCTGGCAGGCCAAGGCCTCAACCTCGGGATCGGCGACGTCGCCTCTCTCAGCTCCACAATCGAATACGCCGTCAACCACGGCATGGATGTAGGCGACCATCTGGCGCTGGAGCCGTACATGACTGCGCGGTACGCCGCAAATGCAAAGATTGGCGGCATGTGTGATCTGTTGCACAAGGTGTATAATGTGCCTGGTAATGGACCCATACCGTTTGTACGGAGTCTGGGATTAGGGGTTGTTGATAAAGTGCCGTGGTTGAAGGGGTTTGTTATGAAGCAGGCTGATTAATCCATCTCTTTCTCTTTCGGCGGCAATGTACTATACACGGTGGATGGGTGTATGATTAGCTTGAACAAGTAGAGTATGCATTTTGTGTCATGAGAATCAACTAAATCTATTTTTGTACCATCCCTCCATCCATCCGGCTTTTTGAAAACCTTCTATTCAACAGACCCAACCAGTAGGGACCGGAGAACCCATCATAATGCATCACTATCAATGTAATAATGGTATATGCGCAGAAATGCAATGACAAATAAACGAAATATGGCCACGAAATCAAACACCTGCATCTTCCGTCCTTTGAGCGGCGGCGTCGCTGTTCACAGACAGACCTGCGGTTGCTGCGGTTGTAGATTCCACGGCGTCGGTGGCGGTCACGGTGCTCGTCTCAACTCCTTGCTTCTTCTTTTCTATTCGTAGCTTGATCTCGTCGACCAGGTTCTTGATATCGACTGATACGCCCTCTTTTTCGGGGTGGCCTTCGGGAAGACCCATTTCTTTGATCTTGACTTGCCCGGCGGCCAGCTCGTCTTCGCCGAGGATCACGCCAAAGGGGATTCCAGACTGCTCGGCGGCTTTGAATTGTTGGGGTAACTTGGGTTTGAGTTTATATGAGAATTCGGCCTGTCATCATGAGTCAGAAACACTTATTCCCATAAAAAGTCATACGCGTAGAAAAGAGATACCTTCACGCCTGCAGCCCACAAGGTCTTGCAGATTTCCATACGCTCCTTGAGCATACCAGTGAATCCCTTTCCTCCAAAAGCCATGACGTACACATCGACTTCGGTGCTACGGACCTCACTAGTCTTTTCTCTCTCCATGCGGGCTTTCGTAATAGAGAATATACGGTCAACACCGAATGAAATGCCAACACATGGAATCTGCGCCTTGGGCGAGAACATGCCCACGAGGTTGTCGTATCGGCCACCAGCGGCAATACTGCCCACGCCGATAGTTGGATCGTTCGATCGGTCATCATCATCACCCGTCGTAGACTTGGTCTTCTTCGATGATCGTTGTAGGGTCTTCGCTTCTGATGCTGATGTGACTGTCGTCGGTGCTGAGCCTTCTGTGACAACCTCGTAGATAACTCCAGTATAGTAATCCAAGCCACGGGCCAGACTGAGGTCGAAAGAGATGGTGTCCAACACGCCAAAGGCTTCAAGATAATCCATCAAAAGTCCCATTTCCTCAATACCTTGCTTGGCAGCCGCATTGGCCATCAATTCCTCATCTTTCAAGAGTTCTTCAAGCAGATCTTTGCGTCCCTTCTTGCTCACATATTTCTCAATCTTATCCGCAACGGCTGCATCAAGACCCTTCTCCTCGACCATCTCCTTCCGGACATCGGCCCAGGGCGCTTTATCGAGCTTATCGACGGCACTGGAAATCGGTCGAATCTTATCCGAGGGCACACCGCAAACTTCAAACATACCATCCAAAACCTTTCGGTGGTTGATCTTGATTGTGAACTTTCCTTGCCAGCCCAGATCCTCAAACACTTCGTTGATAACCTTCAAAACCTCTGCATCAGGCACCATAGGATCGAAGTTGGCACCGGCAATATCGAAATCGCACTGATAGAACTCGCGCATACGACCCTTGGCCACAGCCGGTTGATCACGTCGGTAGACCTTGGCGATGTGGTAACGCTTAATACTGCGGATTTCGGGGTTCATAGCGAGCCATCGCGCAAAGGGGACGGTCAAATCGTATCGTAGCGAGCAAAGCTCACCACCTTGATCTTGCAAATCGTAGATGAGTTTGGAGTCTTCGCCGTATTTGCCAGCCAGAATATCTCGGAGCTCAAACACGGGGGTATCGAGGGCGGTGCCGCCGTGACGTCGAAAGACATTGGTGATGGAAGAAAAGATACGATCGCGAATGAGGGTGTCGGCACCGGACCAATCCCTCGTTCCCTTGGGGGTCTTGAGGTTGAAGGTAACCTTGCTATCCTTGTCCTTGCCCATGTCGTCTGAGAGGCGTGTGAGTGGTTTGGTAGTGTAAGAAAGGAAATGACGGCGATCGACCGTGTGAGGGGTGTTGTTGTTGATGTTGTTGATGATGATGTTTTTGCAGGAACCAAAATTTGTAGCAGGTAACCCCACCACCGCCTTCCCCCGCCGAAAACGGGCAGCAAGTCTGGCTGGGCCGGCTCTGCGCGCAAAGCAGGAAAGCCCGCCGGGAGACGCCTGCATATATATTTCGACAATTATCAATATATCAATGGAAATGAAACAATAAAGACTCGGACACTATTTAGTCATTTAGATACTAAATAATGATGGCATTGCATTGTTGATGCTGTACAGTGATTAGTCGTCATTTGAACATCGACCGACCCCTGGCTCCGAGGACTTTTTCTTCGAGACACTTGGACCAGTTGTCCGCGTTAGGATGTGAGTTAGGGCTTAGGGCTTCATCAACCCAACAACGTCATCATCTCAGACTCGCGAATCGACCCCTCCACTCCCTGAAAGGACGAGGTCGATTTGCTTGTCGGGAATAGAAATAATCTGGTATGACCAAACAAATGGGGGCAATTTGACTGCTTGCCGAGAAAAGCTAGTGGTCAGTGACCCTTTGATAATGCCCTGCATACATATAGTACAACAACCACTTGCATTTCTCCGAAGTGCATTAGGACCACCTGAGTCGACCAGGATACTAGCGGGCTGATACCACTTGATAGGATAAAGGCTCCCTTAGGTGGCAAACCATGACTCAGTTCAACTTCGATGGTGCGTCCTGGATTGAAGGAGGCCGCAAGTCCCAACCGATCGACAGTGTCAAAAGCTGGGGTAGAATGAATTCAGACAGGCTGCGTACTGGATAAATGAACTGGGCCGTAACCCCATATACGTAGGCTGTATCGGTCTTGGCTGGCACACTTAGTTACCGTATTGCTTGTGCACCATGGATCTTGGTAAAACTTACCGTACCGACTGGACCCCGGTTCCACCAATGACACTCTGCTTTACCAGCCTTCCAAGAGGCAAACCAAGCCAGTGGCTAAAGGTACGGAGTACCAATAGTTACCAAACGACACAACGCTGTACGCTAGTCGGAGGACTGAATGGCTATATTCATGTATTAACTATGTATGTATATGCAATAATTGCTGAATGGGCGTCAGGGTAGCATCCACGATCTTTCGAGAAGTGAGGGGGTTGTTGCTTTTGGCCTTGGCCCATCGATCGAGAGTTCACTTACCATTTAGGTTGACGTGAACTCAAAGTCCATTCTCAACATACATAGTACGTACATATTCTCTCATCGGAGTACTTGCCGACTTGCAAGCCATCCATCAACTCTAACTATCTGCCTACTTGTACGTACAGAGTGTATCTGGACGCGAGCGGGGCAGTTTGCTGTCATTGTATGTGCGTATTTACTGTACGGTATCAGCGTAACGGAGTATTCCGTCATGTTCTACCCATCTCGCTGAAGCGGGCCTCAGACTGGCGCTAAATATGCAGGATGCAGCTGCAGCCAACCAACGCGCCTTCTTTGGTGGGCCGCTCGCACATGTGTCTCGCGTGGCATTATCGGATCAGGCAAAGCGCCTGTTTCCCCGACCCCCACTTGCTTAACGGCGGGCGAACGCTCGGAACTGTTGGCGTGTATTGATCTGTATCGGTATGTTACTATGTATGAGCATGTAAATCTAACTGGCATCCAGCCTGATTCCAGTACAGGGGTTGATATGCTAGGGCTTGATGGTGATATTCTGGTAGGATAACTGCTATTAATGCTTGGAACTTGGTAAAGAAAGGAAGCTCATGCAGCAGGACACCGCCAAGGTTTGAATTGCAGTTCAACCGGCCGGGCGGTGCGAGTCCCATTTGACTTCGCATTCTCCCGAATTGGTATCATTGCTCGAGCGCTTGTCTATCCTGGTCAGGTGAGCCTCGCTGGTAGTCGAGCATATATCACTTCATCAAACAGCAAAATTCAATATTTGCTATCAGTGGATGCTGAACGCTGTAGGATTGATGTGACACAGGGTCTTACACTGCTTTCCCGAAAAGATCGGCAGAGCTGTCGTCCCTTTTCATACACAAGCTGACATACTTGTAAGATCTGACATTGATCTCTCACGACAAGGCAAGCTCGCTGTTATCTATCTATTCGACTGCGGAACATTTGACGCGTAACGCAGTACGAGTGGGGAGACATACCGGCTTTCAGTCGGATCAAATTCCGCGCTGTCCAGACTGAGCAGACTCTCCAAGACCCCTTAAGGATCTCACGTGCTTTTGGACTTCTCTACTTCTTCAAATTGCTTAAGCATCTGCAAGAACAATAATAATTCACATAGATTCACCCCGTGTCAGGAGACTCGGAATCAGAGTGCTTCGGTATTGAGAGTTGTAATTACTATTACAGTCGCTGTATCGAATTGTTAATAACGAACGAGTATCCGCCACCCACTCTTCTCCAGCCAGTCAGAGTGCAGCATCAATATGCAACAGCCAAACAGCTGCGCCGCCTGGATTGTCTTTGCGAACAAACTGGCGACTAACATCGCAGTAGGACTGAGTAAGTTAAGTTAGTTTACACTGTAAACTTTACAGTAGTTAACTTACTTAGTCTACTATGTAATGCTAAGAGTCTAAGACTATGACACGCCAGGACGCGAGCCTGTCGTGAGTGGTTGTGTCCGAGCTTAGAAATAGACGCTGCCCTTTCCCTTTCCCCATTGCTTTAACAATGTTGCCCGCAGCCCCAGACAAAGTAAAGTCTGTCTCTTAGTGAACCAGTACCTGCGCCCATCTTGTCCTCCTCCTCCTCCTCCTCCTCCTCCTCCACCTTCTTACCCATACTTTCCTGCCCTCTTCCGACTGTTCCTATTTCTCTCAATGCAATCTTTGCATTTTTTCCCTTTCAATTATTTTTCCGATTCTACTCAACTATCAGTTTGTCAGTGATCAAGCCCGCGTTTATTGATCGTCGCTGCGGAACAGTCTCGGAAAGTACAAGGCAGACAGAGCTGCGCTGATCTCCGCCCTCGCCGACTACTGTGAAAAAAAGCCTTACATCCCTACGCAACCAACGTCCATTGCTCGAGGGGCGGCTCTCGCGCATTGCAACTCTACGGTCGCCCCATTACTATCGACAATCGGTGGCTTTATTTTTTGTCGTCGCTGGACGTTGCTACGTCCTTAACTCGTTGCTCGCAGCCCGCGGCGTATCGCGGCCAGAATCCCGTTAACCGTGGAAGTCTATCGCTCGAACAGCCGACGATCGATTACCCAGTTGGAATCCAACATCGATGAGTGCGAGTTGAGCGTGGTTCGATCAAGATGGGGTCTTTTTTCAAGAATTTGAGGTCTACTAATGTATGTTCTTGTCGCTGGATGTTGTTTGTATCGCTCCAGGCTCAGTTGCAGCCTGCAACCATCATTCACGGCTAGGCGGATAGCCAGGATTGCACCTTTCGCATGATTATGTTCATACTAATCTGGTTGATTATAGGGCCCATTATCACCCACAACAAACATATCGTCCCCCAAAAAAGACCATCATGTATTACCAATCAGCCCTTTGGAGCGAATGCTGCAGGAGGACCGCAGTCCCGTGCGAGCCGATGGCAGCGACAAGTTTTTCGGCATGGAGAATGTAAGTCATTTTTTGATCATTCGGTCTCTTGAGCCAAGTACTAACAAGATCTAGTATGGAAACACATGGTACGATATCCGCCTGTTCCCGTCCTGTCATCGCACTAACCGCTGAGCAACAGTTACTGCAACTCTATTCTACAATGTCTATATTATTCGGTCCCCTTCCGAGAGTCCGTCATAAACTATCCCAAGCGCACGCCGATCGAATCGCTCGAAACAGCTCTTGCGAGAAACTTGAAATACCAGAGTCCAGAAGCCTTTTTTGAAGCCGAAGCGGCCGCCGCAAAGGCAAAGCATACTGCCGGTCAATCATCATCTCGAAATGCAGGTGTGGCTCCGGCTCAGCCTCAGAAGCCGGAGGATAAAGATTCGCCGGAATACAAGAAAAAGGTCGCTATTCAAACGCTCCCCCTCCTCGAGACGAAAGACAACTCGGCGAGTTATGGAATGTCGGAATCGCTATTCACATCGCTGAAAGATATTTTCGAGTCTGTGGTGGGCAGTCAGTCAAAGCTTGGTGTCGTACGGCCGCATCACTTTCTCGAGGTTCTCCGTCGCGAGAATGAGATGTTTCGCACTGCAATGCACCAAGATGCGCACGAATTTTTGAATCTTCTGCTCAACGAAGTGGTCACAAACGTGGAGGCCGAATCAATGAAACAGATTGAAAACTTCCCTGTTGATAACACCGATTCCGAGCAAACCGTAGCCGTGACGGACTCGTCCACGACTTCCACCGGAACGCAGGTGACCGGATCCACAGGATCGAAAACACCCAACACAACCCGTTGGGTGCATGAGTTATTCGAAGGCACACTGACCTCAGAAACGCAGTGTCTGACTTGTGAAAAGGTGTCACAACGAGATGAAGTATTTTTGGATCTATCAGTTGATCTAGAACAACATTCATCCGTCACATCGTGTTTGCGGAAGTTCTCCGCCGAGGAAATGCTTTGCGAAAGAAACAAATTCCATTGCGATAACTGCGGCGGCTTGCAGGAAGCCGAAAAGCGTATGAAGATCAAACGACTACCGAAGATTCTTGCTCTGCATTTGAAGCGTTTCAAATATACGGAAGACCTACAAAGATTACAGAAGTTATTCCACCGCGTCGTGTACCCTTATCATCTCCGCTTGTTCAACACTACGGACGATGCCGAAGACCCGGATCGCCTTTACGAGTTGTATGCCGTAGTCGTGCATATCGGAGGCGGTCCATATCACGGACACTACGTATCGATTATCAAAACCGAAGATCGTGGCTGGTTACTGTTCGATGACGAGATGGTGGAACCGGTACACAAGAGCTACGTGCGCAACTTTTTCGGAGATCGACCGGGACTCGCTTGCGCTTATGTTTTGTTCTATCAAGAAACCACCTTGGAAGCCGTACAACGAGAACAAGAACAAGAAGGCCACAACCCGAATGACGGGATTGCGGATTTGAGGGAAGAACTCCCTCACACTTCACCTCTCAACCACATTCATACTTACACAGGACCACCCGACGATGAAGCGCATCGTTTCACACCTTTGAGAGCTGTTCCCACCGCGCCTCAAATGTCAACACATCCAGAACATGCCTTTTCGACGAGTCCTCCGGCACCTCCTCTGCCGCAAATCTCGGTAGATACAGGAGCCAGTAAAAAGGCTGAAGTGCAGTCTCGAAAAGAGCGAGCCAAAGAAGAAAAAGAACGAAAGGCGGCAGAAAAGGAGAAGGAGAAAGCCGACAGAGTGAGACGCAAAGAGCTAGAGGCCAAGCGAAGGGAGGATTTGAAGCGCGAAGACGCTGAAATGAAGGCTGTCCTTGAGCTCAGTAAGGCAACCAAAGCCGAGGAAGACCGAAAGTCCAGCACCGAAAATGGAGAGAACGGACAACACAAAACATTGTCAGGCGGTTTGAACCGGTTCCGGCGAAGCAGCAAGAGCTTGAGTCACAGGTTTGCATCACCGAAAGACGGTGGCAAGCGAGCGGCATCGTCAGAACTCGCACGCCCAGATATTCTCTCTGAGAATGGTCATCCTGCGGACATGAAGTTGCACGAGCATGTCATTGAGGAGGATGTCCCAGCGGAAACGCCCCCACCTCGTGCTAGTACCGCTATTCCGCAAACAGTCACCCAGATCCCTGAAATCGCTCCTCGAGCCAAAGCCGATAAAGCCGATAAAGACAAGGGCAACAAATGGAAGGGCTTCGGAATCAGGAAGAAATCCATGAGCCTGCTAGGCTGATTGCGTTATGTGTTTCGTTCGGTTAATGATCTTCGATTCTGGTACATACTGAGGTATGAAATGAGGTTGAATCTCTTTCTCCCAAAAATAGCATCGGTGCATTGCGTTGCGTCGGTAGCGTTGTGTATTCGGTCTTTTGTCTCTACACAATTTTCCACTTTTTGTTGCTTGTCTTTGTGTGCGTCGGTTCTGGATTCGTCAGTCCGATACCCTTTGTCTGGTTTTCTCGAGTGTGGGATGTTCCATTACTCTGGCGTTTTATATCATGAGGGTGACTCGGTTCGGTGCGTTTGTTGTTTGCTCTGTCTTTGTCGAGTAGTGTTCTTGCATGCACACTCGAGCCAGAGCTTGAAAGTATACATTTGTACACTAGGTATCCTAGGTTATTGCCTAATAGGTTTTGTGCAATTATGTTGACTTTGCTGAAACTCTTCATTGGTAGTGAGATGCGCCTATTCTATTTGCTGAACCCTGGCAAATCAATCGGCGACAGCAATCCACTAAAAGAATCTCAGAAACTCCTCGTAGCCTCCCTTTCACAGCTACTGAATCTCGCAGCGAGAAGTTTCCTCCATTATCTGTATAAGTTATCACCTGCAATTAGAATTTCTTCTTTGCTTTCCCAGCACTCCCATCTTCAATATGATAGTCGGTGCTCTTGATTGTCGCCCGGGACCGCTGATCCAAAAATGTGCAAGCAAGTTCGACGATGGATACTTGGGGGTTAAAATGTGTCATTGTCGCGAAGGCAATGACCATGCATACATCCACGAGTAGTTTCCGAAGCGGGCATGGATCATTCGTGCTGTTATATGCGTGCTTGATATCCAGACCTTTGGGGTGATACATCTTCGCATCGGGTGCCGGGGGGGGGAACGCTTGCCTCGACAATCGCGTCGAGGACTGTATTCTGGAACTTGGTGTCCAAGAATCTGTCACCGAGACAAAAAAGCCTTGAAAAGAGTCCGATACTCTTTTGGGTCTTTGCTTTTAGGGTCACCGCGAAACACACACACACACACAGTGTGCCGAAGTAAAGCCAATGAACGTATATTGTGAAGATTTCTGGCTCGTGTTCCAGAAGTTGGACAGTCTTTTTGCGTGGACTTCCGCCATTGGCCTGACAAAGCTTTGTCGAAAAAAAGGGAGATGTACGAACTAGCTTTTCGTGAATGTTGAGGATTTCCTCCTGCTTCCCTACCACGACTTGGATCACACCCCCTGAGATTCTGACTAGATATCAGCGCACGGAAAGAGTTTCAGGAAGTAGTAAGACGTACTTGTCAATGTCACTTTTCGGTAAAATTGCTGGCATCGTGTCTAATTTACACACAGACAAGACAGCTTAGCTTGGTTGTGAATTGGATGAAAAATCTTCTCTCACCAGGAAAGGGGGAACATAGGATGATATTGTGTTTGAGTCAGTTATTGAGAATTGTAACTTGAGAAACACCCGAGAGACCTTCAAAATTGAACGCCCGTCACTGCCAGGAGGTTGCCATCACATCTAGGCAGCTCGTCAACTGTGCTCATTCCCTGGGTTGATGGAGGCAGGAACGCAAAAACTATACCAAATTGGCTAAGTAGACTGGTCTTCTGCCTGAGTCTCTGGAATATGCAAAAGTCTGTATTAGTTTGCTTGGTGCTTGATGACAAAACGAACTCATACAGCACAAGCCTAGACACGAGGGATCAAAGACCAGACCTTCGACAAAGCACTAACTAGCATCAAGATTTGCTATTGAATGTGGAACCTTGAGCAGATGCATTGACGTCTCACGGGAAGGCACGATTTCTAGGCGATCTCGTTTTCGAATCCCTCTTGAGCCTTTCGTGTTATGAAGTGAGCTTGATGAGCTACGGAAAGAAGTGCCTAGAAGACAACCTACATTGGGAGAGGGTATGTTAGAGCGCTCTTAGTTGCCTAATATCGAAACTATCCGTAGGTATAGTAAATAATGCTGTAGAAAAAAGGGGGACATACAAATCCTGTTCGCTATAGCCATGTGGAAACAGTAGGAACAGGATGGATGTAGCTGAGTTTGAGCAAGCACAAGCACACTTGTTTGGTATCATCTGTCATTTCTCCATAGCCTAGTAGACCTTCAACACGACCTTGGTGCATTTATGCTAATGTCATCTGCGGAGCTCCTCGCATATGACAAAACTCGCATCTCGAAGCCCTCCCTAGACCTCTCTGTCTTGAGAGCCTTTCTTATTGGGCATGCTTCCACATCCTTCAAATCATCAAAATAATAGCCAGAGCGCTTTCGATGCCAGGTTGCCACCACTTCTAGGCAGCTGGTGTCGACTGTGTAAATCTCTGGGTCACCCAAGGCAGCACCGCAAGAACTATACCGAATTGTCTGTCTAATCATCAGGAATATGGTAAATTGAGATTAATGTCGGGTCAATAAGTCAAATTCTCTCCGTCGGAATCATGATAATGTATGACGTGAAAAGAAGCCTTGCAATCTGGCGGTGCAGAATCACAATGTCTATAACATGTCATGTGCCTCATTTTAAGTCTAGGTAAGGCTATCTACTCATTGCTCCGATGAAATCTTGAACGTGAGGATCATACAAGCTGAGCCTTCTACTAGACCACTGCGGGAGTTTCGAGGAGGGCGCGACTTTAGACTTGCAATCTTGATTCCCTCAGACTTGAAAGACAAAGCTGCGATTATCTACATATGTTCGTATTTCCCGTTCTAGGCATACACCTGCCGGTGGACTTGCTCGATAGCGGTGTATGGCAGAGACTAAGAAGCTCATGCAAGTACTACTGTAGTACCTTATGAGCTTGCCTGGTCAGGCTCTGCTTTCGATTCATCCGAATTGTGAATGTGATAATTAGAGGCTTCGATCTTCTGCTTCGTACCGTCCCGTTCATCCAACAACTTCAAAGTGAGCTCATAGAGGAAAGGTTGGGGAACGTCTGCTGGGTTCTCAGAGCGAACCCATCTACTGCACCCAGCAAAAACATGCAAATCAACAAGCAATTTACGAATGGGAGCCGAATCACTTGTGTTGTCAAATGCGAACTTAACTTCTTCACCTGTCGGATACCAACATGTACCGGTCTGTGGTGTTACAGTTTTGTCAATAATAGCATCGATCACAGTGTCTTGGAATTTGGTGTCCAGTAATTTGTCGCCAAGTGTATAAGCCTTCATGAGATTTAGGTATTCGGAACTCGGTTCGTTACAACTCACGGGCAACTTGTCATAGTAAAGCCAGTGAACATAGATGCCGAATATCTCTGGTTCGTCTTCTGGTAGCTGAATTTTGTGCTGTGCGGATTCCAGCCAGACACCTAACATGGCCTTATCGAAGAATGGGGAAGAGGCGCGTATCAATTTCTCGTGGACGCTGAAAATCTCTTTTTCCTCGCCCACTAAGACATCAATTGCTCTCCCGCGAAGTCTGTCCAGATTAGCATATATTATCTTGAATCACGCAATGGCACCATACTTCTCTCCTTCATTTGCTGGAACGCGGATTGCCGTGATAGACATCGTGTTTGATGATTTTTTGAAATGCGCTCAAGGAAGACAGCTTAGCGCGGGGATCTTGATGTGCCTGAGACGCGTTGTTGTTGTTGTTGTTGTTGTTCGAAATGGCACCAACCACCCAAGTCAGAGAGCTTGACAGGCTGAACGTGGCTCTCCAACAAACATGCGCCTTTTCCCTCAGTCTTAGAGCTGAGTTCGACAAAAGCGACCCGTGGTCTTCACAAGGAGGTACTCGGTGAAGCAAGGGAGAGGAAGAAGCGAGAAGACTTGACTAAAAATACGGGGTGGTCGCATGAGTGGCCTTGTATTTCTGCCCGATGACATTGAACGCTTGGATTGATCAATATTTGCACATAACACAAAGACCACAAATTATGTCTTCACTACCCATCAAACTATCACTAGATGCCTGGAAATTGCTGGCGAGATACAGCACTGTACAGAAACTACCGTCAACAGTCTAGGTGCTTTTTGTAGCTTTTCAGATGAGCTCAACCCTCAAGTCCCCAAACGTACCCAGCAACACTAGATTCATTTCTACTTGACTCATTACTCTTCTTTGCATAAGCATCGTTGAAGAATCCCAAAATTGTTGGGAAATTTGATTTTCAAGGTGATGACATCTGGATGTTTGCATATCTTGTAAGATTTTGAGAGTTTGAATTTTCTTGCACATTGATGCAGTGTACCCAAATGGTCTTCAGTTGATTTGATGTCTAGATATATAGTAACATGATCCGAACAAATCTTAGCCAGCATACCCTTCAAGATCAAAAATGAGGAAACTTTACATGTTGAGTGCAACATCATGATCACATTCAGTCAACCAGCAGGTAATCCTAGATATTCAATCTCTTTGTCAAAAAAACATTGATGTTGACGTGAAAAGGAGTCAGATGGATTAGGGCTACCGATATCACCTGGCATCGTGCGATAGATTCACCTCGATGATACATGTACGAATCAACATTAGAACTTGTAAGCAAAACGCAGCAGACTACTATGACGTAGCAGAATACTATATTGATTGAACAATAACTCATATTAGTTCAGCATCCCAGTTGCTCATTTCCTCGGGTGTCGATATCTAGTAGTTCGTCCTACACATTGGTGTAGGCCTACTGAGTGCCTTACAGATTCTCGCCACAAGACGCACATGTATACAGAAATTAAAAAAGACTAAATAGTCCCCGACGAATGCTTATCGTAACCTACAACTATCGAATAGTCTCCGTAGCGCTTACGGTTGACGTCAGGGGCCAAGGGTCCAAACCCCAATACGAGCTCCCCATGAGGTGTCAAGACTCATCCTATAGGGAGTAGTACCTGAATTCTAGGTACATTTAAAGTTTGTCTGATCGCGCATAGAGTTGACAGAATTGGTTAAGCTGCTGATTCCTAAATATACACCTGGGCGGGGTTAGGGGCCAAAAGTTCATGAAACCCACATCTGGAGACATGAATTCTTACGAGATCGAATCAAATGCTTCATTATATACAGTGAGTCCCCCGCAGATGCGATTGCCAAGAAATTGAATAGAAGACGATCTGACGCTCGCGAGCATACAATCGAGCATATTGCTTCAATGATGTTCAATCATGACATGTCAAAGCGAGATACCCAGTGGAATGACATCAACGGACAAAAAAGTCAGTGGGATGTGGGAAACAGCGATGTTGGATGAGGGTACCATGCCGGGTTCTTCTGGCTATAAGAGGACGACGTTTTCCCAGGAAAGAATGGGTATTCTGATCAACAACCACAAAAAAGCAATACTCGCCTGGAAGAAAGACTCCAATCACAACTGTCATCATTTTTTTACTCAATAAAATATCTCAACATGAAGTCCTCCGTGACCAACGTTCTCAGCGGCCTTTTCATCGGCCTCCTCCTCGGAGTCCCTGCCTTGGCCAACCCTGTCCCTATCGAGGCTGAGAAAGGAGTTGAAAAGCGCCAGTTCCTCGAAGAACTCATTATTGCCGCTATTGTCAACTCTGCCTCAGGGGCTTTGAAAAGTATCCTTGGTCCCGAGCAACCGTAAGTCTGAACTGTATTTCTTGCATTACAACTACCAACATCGAAACTAACATTCATCAACAGGGGATGCACCTGGAAAAGCACACAAGACAACGAAAACTGGTGGGCACGAGTCTACACCGAGATATCCGGCACAAACTACACAGCAGCAGACATCTGCTGGACCCAAGGCGGTTACACGCTCACGGATAACGACGCCCAAGCCGCCATCTGTCTGATCAACGAACACATCAACCAGGACTTTTCCTGCATCAGTGCGGATAGCAACAACTGCAACTATCCAAACTCAGCGTTTGGAAATGTGCGTATCTTGCAAGGTCTCAGTACAGATGCGCACCAGCAGTTGGATTCGTTCGCTGGTGAGCGGGCTATTAATGTGACCAAGACGATTCCCGGCCTTGATCATGGATTTGATATCAACACGAATGTCAACATGATGATTTACAACAATGATGGAAGTACAACTGGATGGTCTGTTGAGCTCCGTGGCACCGGGGATGATGATTGTTAATCACAATCTTGCTGGACCATGGTAAATTAGTTGATACATCTATGCTTGAGCTATAAATATAGCTGCCTCTGTACAATTAGCTTCTACGAATGTTAAGTTATGTTCAACTCTTTACCTTGTTTAATTGTAGACCCCAAAAGTAGTCCAAAATTGCGCAATTGAGGAGTACAATCCCGGGCATGGATGGCCTTGCGGATCAAAATAATTGCCTAAAGAGGAAATTTTTCTGACATGCAGGAGTTGTCAGTTTGTCAGAAAAGCCGCGACAAGCACCAACGAAAGAGCAAGATACTTCACTAAATTTATGACATTGATCACAAAGTATTGATCAAAATAGATTTCTGACATGCTTTATAAGAAGCAAATATGATTTATAATCGGACTTTGTCGAGTGTGATTTTGAGCACATAAATATGCGACAACATCCCCCTTGTAGAGTTAACATTGGCAATGCAAACACAATTCAAGGTCTATTCAAGATATTATCTGGAAGTACCCAGTTCAAACCATATACACCTACACGACCGTCAAAATGTCTAAACCAACCATCGTCATCATCCCCGGCTCCTTCACCTCCTCATCAGCCTACGAAACACTCGCCTCCATCCTAACCAAACAATACAACTACGAAGTAATCGTCGGAACGCTACAATCTACCAGCCGCGCACCTCCCGAAAAGCCAGCCACAATGCAAGAAGATGCCGCTTATTTCCGCGGAATCATTGAAGCGCTCTCAAACCAGGGCAAAGATGTCGTCGTCGTCGGACATTCCTATGGCGGCATTGTAGCTACCGAAAGTGTCAAAAAGGTCACGAAGAGTGAGCGTCAGGCACAGGGGAAGCGTGCTGGTGGTGTTGTCAGGATTCTCTATGTGGCTTCTCTTGTTGCGCAGATTGGGGAGACGGCTTTTCAGGTTATGGGAGGGCAATTGGGTTCAGTTATCAAGATATTGGCGAGTTTTTGAACTCCTGAATTTGTTCTAAGAAATGCTAATGAGTTGAAGGGTGATTACATGCATTTCGATGTTGAAGCTGGCGCCATTTTCCAATACGACGGCCTGCCTTCAGACAAGGCTCTGGAAGCAGGTCGAAAATACACCACCATCCATGCGACGACAAGCTTCCTTGATCCGGCGACGAACGCTGCGGTTGACAATGTCCCAGTAACTTACATACATACCGAGAAGGACAACATTGTGCCTTTGGGGAGACAACAGGAGATGGTGGAAAATCTCAAGTCGAGGAATGCGAAAAATGTATCTACAATCACCACAAAGGAGGGCCATATGCTGAACACTTTGGCTCCGGAGGTGCTAGCAAAGGCGATCGTTGAAGGCATCACCCAAAAGTGAGATGAAGTGGTAGTTTTATTCGAATTCGTTTCCGTTTGTTTTTCCTCAGTCCTTGCGCTCAGCTATATCACTCCGATGGACAAGCAATGTGTCTATTTTGGCCAAGAAGATTAGAAATAGCACCATGCAAGACTCAATCGATCTCAAAATCGTGAATCAACCATATACGCCAGCCACACAAACTGAATACAGTAAATAAATTGCATAACCGCCCTGTAAACATTTGAGATGAAGAGACGCGCGCCATAAATCATGGATAAGGACCGAGAATCCCCAAACCCAAGCACGTAAATCGCAAATGCATTATTCGTGGATATCGACTATCATAACTTCCGCATCATCCCAGTATCAACTCGTAGACAATAATGACCGTATTTATCACAATCAAGGGTACTATAGTCGAGCCATGATTAGCACAACCCTTCTTTATTGTAGAGCCATCAAGCGACATACTTCGCATCACAGTCCTCACGCTCGTAATCAGATTCACCGTCCGCGCTTTTATGCTTGAATTGTCATAACTTGATCCGAAACCTGGTTCTGGCTGTGCGCGGCCCCAGCCAACTATCCAAATATCAGTGTTAGTGTTGAATTCGACAAGTATAGCTGGCGAAAGGACAGGGGCGTACTTCTGGCAAGAAATCGATCTTCAGAGAGAACTGCTACTGCATTTATAAGGAGTACCGTAACTATTCACAATCGTTCAGTTAGTTGACCGGTCCTTTTGGGCAACAATGGTATACGGAGAAGCGAATACCGTATATCAATCTGCCGAAGCCGAACAGCATCTTGCGGGAATATTGTATTATTCTTGCTGAGGAGTCCGACACGAATATGCGTTATGGTAGATTGTGAAAGTGAAATGCGAAGCGGTGATTTCTCGAAGCTGGCCAGGCTGGCGGATGATGTTAATGTTTGCTCTGTTTGCCTGACGATTCTGCCACCGCCTTATAGGGTTGACTAGGGTTAAGTGTGTTCTGCTCACCGCCAAAGAATGTGGACACTTCCGACTGGCTGGAAATCTGTCTGATACAGATATACTGCCAGTTGCCAGATTGAACATCATCAATGCCACCTTCGACAAGATGGCCAAAGTAGCAGGTAAGTTGAATGAAGTGACCTACTGAAGGAATCAGAGATTGACTGAATCTAGGCTTGATGCTCTATGCATCTATACCCGCTGTCATCCTCCTACATCTCTTTGCTTCACCATATACGAAAGTTGAGGAGTCGTTCCACATTCAAGCAACGCATGATATTTTGACGTATGGAGTCCCGTCACCTATTCATCTCAATCGGACTGCGATTGCGGAGAGATTTCAGTCCGAGTATGACCACTTCACATTTCCGGGGGCTGTTCCCCGCACCTTTATCGGAGCACTAGCCCTGGCGAGTGCTTCGTGGCCTGTCGTCTGGTTATATGAGAATGTCGATAGGCAGGTTTTAGGTATATCGTCCGAGACGTCCAGGTCTTGACTGTACTGATGAAATATCTGTCTGATAGTACGTGCAATTCTCGGTATTTTCAATGCCTTGTCCTTGGTGGTATATGCGCGGGGCATACAAAAGTCCTTCGGCAACGCAACGGCTTACTGGTACCTGATATTTCAAGCCAGTCAGTTCCATGTTGCTTACTATGCGTCGCGGACATTGTCAAATATGTTTGCTTTTGGACTGAGTAAGCTTTCAACTTTATATTCATTCTTGGATGCCGCAATATTAACACATTATTTAGCCACGCTTGCGTTGCGATTGCTTCTTCCGGAGGCTGCTATAGATGATGCCAAAAGTGCCAAATCTAATAAAAACACAAAAGAAAAGGGCACCGAAAACACAATTGATGCCAAAAAGGCTACTGCTGTCTCACTTGGTTATTCGAGATACCGCGTTGCACTGATCCTCTTCACCGTCGCTGGCATCGTATTCCGCTCAGAGCTCGCTCTGTTACTTGCGACAAACACTATATACTATTTTCTGACACAGAGAATTCGTATCTGGGAAGACATTGTACCAGCAGGAATTATCGGGCTCCTCATTGGTCTCACAACCACTGTGACCGTCGACTCCTACTTTTGGCAAGAATTTCCTCTCTGGCCCGAGTTCAGCGCATTCAAGTTCAACGTGGTATCCGGCCAAGCATCAGCCTGGGGTGTTGACCCTTGGTACTTTTACTTCACCAGCGCCCTGCCTCGCCTCTTGCTCAACCCATTGACTTGGGTGGTGTGCATTCCTGCTTCTCTTCTAGCAGGCAAAACTAGACGGACGTCTCTATCGCTTATCGTTCCATCCCTAGCTTTTGTTGCAGTGTACAGTTCTCAACCCCACAAAGAATGGAGGTTCATCATCTATATAATCCCGGCATTGACGGCTGCAGCAGCTCAGGGAGCGGCGAACATATGGACCAACCGTGGAAAGTCGATATTCTATCGCTTCCTCTCCTTCTCATTGGTGGTGTCTACGCTTGGATCCTTTCTATTTTCTACTTTCATTCTCCTACCGATTTCGTCTGCAAACTATCCAGGCGCCCAAGCTATCCAACGAGTTCACTTTCATGGTCAGGGTACCCAACCCCATATCACCTTGTACATGGGCAACCTGGCGTGTCAAACGGGTGTCACCCGATTTATGCAACAGCCTCAGAACTTTACTTCCCTGAGTGACGGTGGAGAACATGCCACATTAGACACAAAATGGGACTACGATAAGACAGAAGACCCCACATTAAAGACGACGCCGGGATTTTGGTCGAATATCGACTACGCGCTCGTCGAAGACCATGAATTCGAGGAACTTCAATCATATTCTCTCGACCCCGAGTCATGGGAGGTTATAGATACTATCATCGGATTCGGCGGGTTCAAGCTCGCCCAACCATCTGTGCCAAGCCAGCAGCAAGATGAGAGCAGCACCATGGAAATAATTGCAATCAGACGAATTGCTGGTGAGAGAGGTGTTGAGTACTACAAAACAGTGCGAGATTACTTAACCCGGCGCTTAACGAGAGGCTACTGGGTCGAGATGAATCTGGTACCGAAGATCAGGGTGGTCAAACATTCACGAGCTATCTAATTCGCTCCATTATTGTATACTTCTTTCTGACTCGGTCAATCATGCCGAATCCACATGAATGCATACTGCAGTACTTGCATGAACATGGGAAATCATCTCCATAATCAACCTAGTGATAAGCCACCGACAACCACATGTAGCTGGTGAACAAAGAGGCACTATGTCTTCTAACAAAGACACTTCTACTAACAGTTCACACAAAGAAAGGAAATGGCTATCTATTGCTGTCTAGACTCGAAACAGGTATCAATGACATAAGGTTATGCACTCCAGATAATAGCCGAAAAGTGAGTGTATGCTCGGTGAATTCGATTCCGGAATACTCTATCAGGTTGGTTTTCAGCTATTGTGAACAGGCCCAGTTGCCTCGTTCAGCCCCCCTCGAGTATTTATTCCCCTCCTACTACCTCCCGAGTCCTCCTCTTCGTTTCATTCCTTCTTGCATCTTGCACGTGCATGACACCAGAGCCCTAAATCGAGTCAGTGCTTGTATAATATGATATCCAGCATCACAATCGCCCTAGTTGGCATCTTTGCCGGCTTTGCTTACCTTCTCCTGATCTCAGGCAGCCGGGACAAACGTTTTCCAGCCGGTATTGACCTCTGGCTGCAACATATTCGCCGAGGTTATCACTTTCTGACGCTGTACAGGTCCACCAACCCTCCCCGTCATCGGCAATCTTCACCAACTGCCTCGACGCCGAGCCCATCTCAAGTAAGATCTCCCATCTAAGGTATGTTCTGACAAGTTCCTGACAAGATCTAGATACACCGAACTAGCAAAGGAATACGGAGGCCTCTACACCGTCAAAGCCGGCCATCACACCATAGCTATAATCACTAACCGGCGCATTGTGCGCGAGTTGATCGAGGAAAAGGGCTCTACAGCTAGCAACCGGCCTTCATCATACATCATACAGCATCTCATCGGTGAAAATGACCATCTTCTCACTCTTCAGTACGGCCAGACCTGGCGCGTAATCCGCAAGTTGGTGCACCAGCATTTCACGGATTCGATGTGTGATAAGGAGCATGTCCATCTTCAGCATGCCGAGGGCGTTCAGATGCTGAGGGACTTTATTGTTGATCCCCAGAATTATATGCAACATCCTAGACGGTATTCATGCAGTGTTATGACCAGTACTAGTATGTCACACTCTCCTAATGGTTGCCTGTACAGATGCTGATCGTATTAGTCTACGGTGTCCGCATACCATCCATCAAGTCATCCTACATGGAACATTTGTATGAAATGCTTGACACCTTCACTGCCCTTCTGGAATTGGGTGCCACCCCACCGGTTGATTTCTATCCCTTCCTGAAATGGATCCCAGAACGTCTTCTCGGAAACTGGCGCACTAGAGCCTACCACGTCAAAGGGATTATGGAATCTCTGCACCAAGGCATGTACAAACACGTCCTTTCTCGACGTACCGTATCCGACGACAAGAAACCCCCCGTGACCAAATCCTCCTCTCTCATGGACAAAATATTAGATAACCAGGAGGACCTCAACTTCTCACCCCATAAGCTATCCTTCGTCGGCGGCGGTCTCGTCGAAGGCGGCTCCGAAACACCCGCCTGCATGATCCTAACCTTCATCGGCGCAATGACCAAATGGCCCTCAATCCAGCGCAAGGCACAGTCCGAAATCGACGCCGTGATGGGCGAAGACCGTTCACCGACCTGGGCTGATTATGCGCGTCTTCCGTACGTTGCTGCTATCGTCAAGGAGTGCTCTAGATGGAGGCCCGTGGCGCCGTTGGGGATGCCTCATTCTCTTGACGCCGGTACGCCTCTTAACACCTTTCTTCCACTGACTATTATATAAGCAACTTACTGATGGATTGTGTAGATGAATGGATAGACGGCCACCTCCTCCCCAAAGGCGCAACCCTCATCCTCAACATCTGGGGCCTCAACCACGACGAAACCTACTACCCAGACCCCGAAACGTTCGACCCAGACCGCTTCTACACCCCTTCCTCAAAAAGCGTGCCCCTAGCACACGAATACATGAATAGAGCAGACTTCGACACGCGCGACCACTACAGCTACGGCGCCGGTCGTCGCTTTTGCACGGGTATTCATCTAGCCGAGCGGGACATGTTCATCGCTATGGCGATGTTGTTGTGGGCCTTTACCTTTGAGAAACCGAGTGATCCGCTGACGGGTCAGGAGATGGAGCCTGATCTGAGTCCTGATACGGGGTTTATTGAGGGGTTGGTGGCTTGTCCGGCGCCGTTTCCGTGCAAGGTCTCTGTGCGCTCGAGGGGGAGGCATGAGACTATTATGCGGGAGTATGAGAGGGCGAAGGTTGATGTTTTTGCAAAGTATGATGAGAAGGTGGAGCTGTAGGTGATGAGGAATGAGGATGATGAGAAGGATGAGACGAGGTAATCGATAGCCTGGATTGGTGTTGCAGCTATTTCATGTCCCTAATTTGCTATAATGACATGCAATTGAGTAATTTAATATGCCTAACATGCATACATAACGTGTAAGAATATCATGGATTCGAAGACGCCCACATCTCAAACGTAAACCCCTTCGCAACTTCTACACTCTTAATCTCATATTCCTTCATGGCCTCCCCCCAGCTCTTGGCCATCTCATCATTCGTCCTCCTGTTCACAACCATCTGTTCCTGATACGGCCTCTTCGTCTCTTCGTCGGC
Organism: Talaromyces thailandensis; assembly: GCA_019828575.1. NCBI lineage: Eukaryota > Fungi > Ascomycota > Eurotiomycetes > Eurotiales > Trichocomaceae > Talaromyces > Talaromyces thailandensis. The sequence goes on along the minus strand of JACVQZ010000050.1, from coordinate 91,896 downwards.
TTCACGCCACATCTGCCCCAGTACAGCGCGAATCTCGTCTCGCGCGGCCTTTGCTTCCGGGTTGTTAGTGGCTACTCGTTTGTTCTCCTCGCACTGCTGTTTTGCGCGGATCCAATAGTCCTTTTGGAATGTGAGGAAGGGATTGAGTGCGATTTTGGCTGGTTTGGCGGGTGGATCACCGATTGTGGCGCGGATGTGTCTTTCGAGGGCTTGTTTGTAGATTTGTTGTCGTCTTTGTTCTTCGCTTGTTGGGATGTCGGTAGCCGTGGTTTGACTTGAAGACGGTGGTCCAGCAGTTGGCTTGGATATGGAAGCCTTATTTCCAGGTTTTGTCTTTGATGGTGTCAATGTTTTTGGACTCTGTTTGGCCGGGTTGGATATACTTTGTTTCAACAGATCGACCGTCGGATATCGCACAGGCGTGAGGTTGGCATTGGGTTTTGTCGACGGCGGAACTAATGGAGTAGGTATCTGAATAGGCCCCAGTAGCTCCTCCATAATCTCCGCTGCCGCTCTTAATCCAGACAAGTATGCACCATGGACAGTCGCCGGATGGGTGGCACATGTAGCTTCACCGGCAAAGTGAAGATTCCCAACCGGCTGTGCCATCAGATCGTAATCGTCCGGCAATGCATCAGCAGCTACATATGAGTAGGTGCCGCGGGTGAACTTATCGGCCTTCCAGCGCGTGACGATGGTTTCCAGTGGATCCGGAACAGTCTTTGATTTGAAAATATTGCGGAGTTCAGAAAGTACTTCGGAGACAATCTCTTGATCCGGCATTACTTCAGCTTGATGGGCAGCGTCTCCAGCCATCAATGCAATCAAGACTGGAATACCGGATGTCTTGATGCAATTCCAGAACAGGTAGAATCTACCTCGATTCTTGGCGTAATGTGCTTGCGACATGCTACCTGGAACTTCGGCGTCACGAAGAAGACCAAACATGTCTCGATTAGTATCCCAGAATGGCGTATCAAAGACCAAGACGACTTTGTTGAGAACACCAAAACCGAGTCGATCCACTGCGCCGATTTTCCATGTCGGTAACGCAGGAGCAAACTCTACCGACCGATGTTTCAGGGTGCCCAAAGACCCCGTATATACAACGTGATCGGCTGAGATGGGGCCATTCTCAGTGTGAACAATTGTCTTACGGTTCTTCGATTTACCAGTAGCATCGTACGTGATATTGACGACCGTCTCATTCGTTCGCACATCAAGTTTCGTAGGAAAGGCCCAGAGACCCCGTGGTAGTTGCTGATATCCGCCAATAACCTGGCTGTGTTCACCCTCAAACTCATTGCCCATGTCCTGATCCCAACCGGATAGACTCAACGCGTTCAGATTGGTTGCATTAGCATACTCAAGATTCGCATAATGCCAATTCAAAAGCCGCATGTCTTTTGGTGTTAGAGGAAGCATATGCTGATATTGTCGGACACCTTCATCCATAACAGCTCCAAGAGTTTGCGTGGGGGACTTTTTGGCTATTCCATCGAGTTGCAAGTCGGTCCGAGGCGAGACACCGTCCCGTAAATTCCACCCCATGCTTTGACACTCCATGGCTGCCGGTAAATCTTCATCTGGGCCGAGATCCGAGATCTGAGCCGTCGACGGTGGTGGCAGGATTCGAGAGGCGTTGTGACCAATTCCACGACGAAATCTCGCAGCTGGAAGCATCAAGTGATGAGTTCCTGCAGCACGAGCTTCTTCGTATTGGTGGACCGTGACTCCATCGTCAATGGGAATGTCACGACCATGGTTAATCATCTCACGATCTCCTTCTGCGGTAGGCTGGATGGCTGCTTTGTGCCGATAATTTCCAGAACGATCGAGGACATCATTGTAGAGGCGTTCGTCCATTGCGTCTTGCATTTCGTCAACAGCCGAGCCATCAATATCGTAGATCGTAGATATATCACGTAGTAGATGGTAGCGCAGTGCAAGTTGTGAACGAATGATAGGGTCCAACGGATTTCCTCGGTCAAACCCAACGATGATCTGAGCACCCATTTCAGCAGTTGGCCGGAGTCCTTTCGGAAGGGTAGTCTTCTCATGACTTTTAAGCGGATGTGAATATATGCGTCCACCGATGCGACGCCTTCCCTCGAGCACTATGATATTCAACGATGCGACTTTATCTCTATACTGCTGAGATAAACCCTCTAGTTGTCTAGCACAAGCCAAACCTGCAACACCGGCTCCCACGATAACGATGACCGGTCCATCATCCTTGCGCCGTCCTTTTTTGGGCGTTACGAGAGCTTGAGGAACCTCGACACATCCAAAGTTGATGTAGCCATTCCGTATCAGCCATTCGTAAGCAAAGTCTGCAAGGCCCATCCACCTGAAATCTCTAGCACAGCCAAGCGCTTCCTCGCGGGTCACGCTGATCATCGGGTTACGTGTCCACAGGCGCAGAATGCCGTTTCGGATATTGAGGTATGTCGTGACATGAAGATGACATAGATGATGCTGCAACGCAGTCTGCTCATTCTTGTGCAGAGCAAAAGGATTGAGACGCGAGGAATATGCGGCTGTTATGCATTGTTGAGCATAGACTGGACCGGGAAGTGTACTAGGTATTGAAGAACGCGGTTTGAATTCCTCGTAGTTTGGTGCCGCCACATCGGCCGCGTATATCTGTTTCGGGAAGTCAACCGGCTTCGTCTCCGCCGCTGCTGGAGACATTGACTTGATCTGAGGCCATGGGGATGTGTTCGATACGGAGGTGTTGGGTGTATTGTGGCCTGTAAGGTCGGAATCGTGCTCAGCCGGAAATGACCTTTCGGAAGCACTTTGGGAAGAGCGCGAAGCGGTATTTCCTATTGCTGTGTTGTGTGATGTGCCATCTTGGGGTGGCTGACCTATGCAATCAATGTCATACGAGCCGTTCAGATTTGGAGTGGAGATCTCCAAGTCGGCGCCCTTGATATATGGATATGCCGGTGATGGCTCAACGATCCGTCGACGTTTTGAGGGGGGCATGGGCAGCTGCTGATAAGCAGGTGTGAATGCATAGTGTTTGAAGGTAATGGGTTTTAAAAAATCTGCACTCGTTCTTGCGCTGTTATCTCCCTGTCCGGTCGCCATTGATGTAGATGCGAAGTCTGACAGTATCGGAGCAGGGTTTCTGTCTGCGGCGGTATATGGATGCATGCAGAAGCGGACCTGGGTACTTTCTCTAATTCACAGTCTCTTGAGCCCAGCAGCCATATAGTCAATTGTTCATGCCATACACGACCGTCCATATATCTCAATCCTATCAGTATCGTGTAGGTGCGGGACATGCATATCGGATGTGAAGACGATATAGTGTAGTAGGGCTATCGTCCAAGGGCACGAACTGTAGCCATGGGCGGAGACTAGGAAGTCAAGAATCAGAAGATGTCAAATGTAGCAAAGTCATCTCAAAGTCATGAGATAATAATTGATGTATCTGATGCAGAGATGTATAGCAGAACGAACCGATCGGACTGGGGGAAGCGGGAGGGTCACTGTGGCCTTACTCTTTCCGGACGCTCCTTCCTCTTTGCCTCTGCTGCGAATTTCTTCCTTATCCCTTCAATTCAACAATATCGTACAATCTTTTCCGTGCAAGTATTCCGGCAACGTCTGATCGTTTCGCGGGGTTTCAAGACAAATATCCAACAATTGCTGTATTCGGCTTGGCTTTTTACTTTGTCTGTCCCATTCGGCGGGTCCAGCGTATTTCTCAGACCGATGCACATTCTCTTCTTCGCGGCCGATCCAACGCCCTACCGTCCACAGTCCGTTATCACTAACATTAACTATGGAAACAATTCAGCTTCTGCGATGACTTGGACTGACGTACTTCGTGTCTAGTCCCTCTTGTTCATAGTCATGTCCGATCATCATCATGTCCAACGTAACGCTACGTCAGAAGCCTATCGAAGGATACGCCGGTACGAAAAATATGAGTCGAGATACTGAGGTCAAGAAGCAGGAGATGGATGTACACGATACCTGTACGAGAAGGCCACAGACGAGGCTGAGATATATCATATTACTTAGTAACCTGGGTCTGTATGGGTTGGTGGCAAATATAGAGCAACCTCTCATATAGTATGAATATATCCAATGGCTATGTTCCTGATTGAGAGGCACATACAGCTACTACAGCTTCGCCCTCTCGTTCTTAACCTTCTGATCCCAACTCTTCTGCGAGCTGAAATTGACCGCCATATTCCACACAGCAGCAGCCACACCGACAGGCGGCGCAAGCAAAAGCACCCACGCCCACCATCGAGGACTATTATCCTGAATCGTAAGAATCGCCTTATCCACCTCCCTGGCAAGATCAGCCTTATCCCCATCGTTCCAGACAATCACACCCCGCGAGCCCTTGTCGAGATCCTGCTCCGAAGCTTTATTTCTATACAGTGCTTTTTTCACTTTCCCTTGTACATCGCCTTGGCTTTTGACTCGATTCTCGGCATCTTCTGCTGTTAGGTGCGGATCTCGCGCACGTAATCGCGACATTTGCACCGCTAGATCCTTGACCGCGACCACAATCACTGTTCCACAGATGACATCCATCCCCGACTCGAATAGTAACGGTACATCCAGCACCACAGCCCAATTGCCGCGCAAGTAGTAATATAGTAATGACTTATAAACCTCCCATCGCACGGCGGGATGTACAATCTTATTCAATATCGTCCTATCGCGTTTTCGTTCCTCGCTATCGCCAAATACCCGTCTACCCAACGCGGGCCGGTTTAGTCCTTGTTTTCCCTCGGCATCTGCTGGTAGAAGGAGGTCTGGCGTGCTGGGTCCAAAGTAATTGACTATAGCTTTGTAGCCTGCTGTGCCCGGCTCGACGACCTTGCGGGCGAGAATATCGGCATCGATGATGGGGAGGTTGTGTGGTGGTGAGGAGAGGAGGGAGGAGACGGTTGATTTACCGGTGGCTATGGAGCCGGTGAGGCCGATAATCAGCATGTCGTTTGACTGATTATATGAGGTGTTTGATGTGAGTTTGGATGGTGGAAGTAAACAAGAATGAAAGCATTGACGCAGGAAGATGCATCGGGACGAACGTCACTAAATAAGCCGAGCCGAGGCATGGCCAGGGTTAATTAGGGTTACAACTAGGTAAGCGCCTTTTCTTCGCACCGCCATCTCTTCTTTCTCGAAGGCCCGGTAATTGTTTTGAGGACATTGTATAGTAGACAGTATCTATCGTCTTTCCCAGTGTAACATCTAAATCTAATCTATGAGTCCATTCACAACAAGTCTAAGTAAAGAGAACGCCACCCTGTATTATCCAACCAGGCCGAAATCCCAAGTCGCAATGCACCCAGAACGAAGAAACGCCGTTGTATGCAGTTGAGCAAGTAAAACAAATCAAAAATTAAAGAATGTCGAGTACAATCAATCTACCGAGGGAAGCCCCCCTTTAGTAGGATCCTGGGGCTCCCCATTCCATCCAATCTCTGGCCATCCCTCCGGCAATGTCGAATAGGGGGGCAGCGCGTACCGATCTTCGCATGCATCCTGCGAGCATTTCAGATCGCACAATCCCCAGACATTGCAATAGCACTCTGCCGCATTAGGACAATGGATCGGATCCATCCCGAAGATCACTAGACAAATGTCAGCTTAATACCAACACACACGACGATGGACGTACTATGCCAGGAATACTCCATTATTCGACCACTCATCGCATCATCCAAATCCGTCTTGAGCAGCCACTGCTTGTACCGCTCATAATCGCTCTTTGGCCGTTCACGAATCTTCCACCGGGCAACCCCAAACTGTGCACAGCAGGATACTGCAACGGTCTCTGGGACTTTGGCACCGGGGAATAGTTCTTTGAACCCATTAAAATAGTATGCACCTGCATGGACGGTATCATCGCTGTTGGTGTCCGTCATGGGGTGGATCTCGTCGGGACAACCGAGCACCCAGGCGCAACGCAGGTTCACATAGCCAATCAACTCGAGATACGGCAGCTGAAATCTTTTGATCATCGGTACTCCGTCATAGAACGGATCGTCGTTGTGCCATTGGTAGCGCTGAGAATGTATGAAGAGCATATAATCCGGCAGTTCGTCATAATTATCAATGATATATCTGCTATGATCAGCACCATAAATCCACCTCGGCAACATCAGGGACGGGACATACGTAAGATAGACCATCGACTCCCGGCCCTTGTTAGTCGACACGGTCAAGTCTGCATATTCATCGTCCACAATGTAGATGCTCTTATGCCAATCCGGAAGTGAGTCGTAGAGCCAAGTGGTGTTGTCTCCAATCATACTCGCCACAATCAGATCCTTTCTGATAGCGCCTCTTGTGGACGTAGGACCCGGTGCAGGAATCGCGGCTTGTACGGCATCCATCTGTCGTGAGCGTCCATCGCTACTCGCACCAAACTTCCAATTAGGGCTTGCGAAGTTCTTAGTTTTTGACGGGCCGCTCGGTCTTATAGGGCCTTTTTGTGTGTTTTGTCTGGCTGACGAAGACCGGATCGAAATCCAGTATAAAGTGCATAATAGAAGGAAAGCAACGACCAACAGTCGTAATCGACGAGTAGAAGATGAGCGTCCAGTATTGATAGCTCCAGTGTATAGCATGATGGCGGCGATTGGCCCTGGCGGCGGCGCTAGAAGGACCCCTAACTCATTGAGTCACTTGTGACCAAGTACTTGTGAGTACTATCCAAGAATCTAAAGCAACACAAAGAAAACAGCAGAGAGAGTATATAGGTGTTAGAAACAAAACAAACCCGAGAAGAAATAATAAAGGAGCGTGGTTGTCAGGAATGAAGAATGAATGAATGAAGCTTGCGTGTTTGGGTGGGTCGTGCCTGCCGTCAATAAATTCCAGTCAGTCAGAGCGAGGACGTCATCCTTCTCTTCCCTCTCTTTACTACTTCCCGACTACTCCGTACTGCTTACTACTTATTTCTTCTACGAAACAATTCTTTATTTCTCCTGGAATCCGTTCTTCTCGTGTCCACTGTCTAGACCTCCTCCATCCATGCGCAATCAGCCTGAATCAATTCGGATACGTTAACTTAGCTCACGAAGCACAGACGATGCCTAGCGTACGGACTACGTGACGCCTCCACCCCGAACGTCTAGCACGACGTCCAGGGACCTCCGTGCCTGCGTTAGTCAGGGATCCCGCAAAAGTCTCGACTGCTCCTTGCCAAATATAGACGCTGACCGTGGCTGAGTCGATGCCGAATTAACAATTACTGTGGAGCCGGTGGATCTGTCTAAGAAAGATAGGCCATCACGGCATAAATACTATTAAATAGTAGTCTGGCCCGTCATCGATCCGGCTTGCCGACGACCATCCACGACCCCTGACTTGTGCATCATGGACAATCCCCCCATTCTTCCAAGTTCCTACCGGTAATGGTAACCCATTCGATACGCTATAACTGCTTCTGCGAATATGCCGCTCGCTCTTCTGCAGTAGAATGCAAATTCGGAAATAAACAATGTTCGAGAGACCCGCGCGTGTGCGAAGAAAACGGCTTTGCTACTGGGATTGTTCTGGTCGAGGCACACGCGTTCCGCTTTCCATCTAATGGTCTTTGGGAAGTTGGATGGACTATGAATTGAATGGCAATTAATTATGCAGCCTGGTCTTTGACGTCCTTGGCTTGGACTTGCTAGGCCGTTGTCGCGGGGCAACTCCATCCCGGATCAAATTAGATGAAGCGGATACAAATGACGGACAATCATTCGCGACTGAAAGGGAATCGACTAACATCGCACATAAGATGATACTGAGTGGATTAGTGGTCCGTCTTATTGGTCAGGACGCTGACGGCCATCTTCCTCTACGCCCTCCACAATACAATCTTGCCAATATTTCTCCCGTACGCGAACCGACTTCCTCTCCACTGCAGCCTCTCCGGATAGACGCTGTAAACATTCTTACAAGTTATGCCTGTGAATAGGAAACTGTCAACGAATTCAACGCGGTTGAAGATTTGCCATGGCTTTCGGTAGGGTATGTGGCGGAATGCACATAGAAAGCATTTCAGAATTATTGGGGATTAAGTAACCACCTTTCCAAAGGCATTCTCTTTGCCTATCCGGTCGCTGGAAAGCAACCCCATTGACTCGTTTCCTCTTATATAAGAGGGCGGACTGCATTGAATTGCGTAACAACCCGGAAACAACTGGTATAGGCGATAGCCCCGTATATGTAGAGCGGTTATATTTAGTGCATCATTTCACGAAGCTTTTCGGGGATTCCACAATCTCTATACAAGCCAGTACGACGGTTGAACATAATCATGATTCGCACTTTTCTCTCTCTGTCTGTCTTTTCTTTCTCTTCTTCCTTCTTACGTCGTTGACCTACGGGTCTCGCTCTTATAAGAGTTGAAGCACCGTCATACGGCCTTCCGATACACGTGGGTGGTCGTCCAATTCTACCAAATCGCATTGGTCTATATCCAACGCTCCGAGCATTCAAACTGGAGGTTTCAGTCGTGTCAGAGCGTTTGAGAGTAAGCCTAATTAATCATATGATACCGAGAGGCCGTTGCATTGTTATAGCCAGGATATAGATACCGTAGAACAATTTGGAATGACATTTCCAGACCTAACTACTAGACATGAGATACAACACACTTTCCTGACATTCGGGCTGAAAGCTGTCACGCGTACGATGTTTCCTCTGTCAGCTCTTCCATTCTTTGACTTGTTCCTTAAATGGTCTGCTACCATGGAGACTAACAAACCCCATTCCACGCAAAGCCGCGTTGCCAAAAGACGCTAGCCCTAATCTCCGGAAACCCCCCTGTTGATGCAATTCGGCAACTTAAAGGCATGCCACCACATCATTGAAATACCACAGATGGGCTGGGATATCAAATGCTGGAGGCGTTCCCGAATTGCCATTCGAGTTCTCGACACCTTGTGGCAGGACCTGGATAACGTCATTTGGACGCACTGGCTCACCCGTGGGAGATACGATCCAATATTCCGGACCCCAATTCAGATAACCAAGGTTACGACTGGGAAATTTGGGGATAGGGTCATCGGTGTGAGTGACTCGGAAATTGGTAAGAAGGTTTCCTGTTGTGACGGCATTCGCGAATACACTGTTTCCGACACGAGGGCTGCCGTAGGTGTACTTTTTGAGTGTATCCGTTAGTGTTTTTGGGGGTGCAATCTTATATGCTGGTCACCACTCACTAGTTGCACATCTCCAGCAGCAATGCCTGGAATCAATGTACCGGCCGTGCGGAATTGTAGCGCTGCAAGGGTCGCCAAAGCACCACCAACGCCGTGCCCGGTTATAGCAAGTGTAGTGAAGGTAGTAGCGACTTGGGCATTGGTCAGTTCTCTGGTGATCCTGGCGGACACCGAATCCCAGGCTCTCTGAAAGCCTTCGTGGACCTCGCAACCCGCTCCACAGTTATCAGCAGGCACGAGCCTGGTATCGATTTCGTTGATACCATTCTCAACGCTGCGAACGCCACGGAAAGCCAGAACGAGGGCATTGTTGACGCTGTCCGCAGCGATAAAGCCAGTAACACCGCCATCTCCCTCGCTAGTTACAGCGGAAAAAAAAAGGCATCGATTAGATCAAACCAAATCTGAAACAAAACGAAGCTCTCTTTTACTCACTTCAAGAACGAAAACTCTAAAGTGGCGCCATTTTGCTCCACATCAGGGCAATTTCCTGCGCTGCAGGCAATTGTATTACCAGGTTGAACAAGCTCATTTCTGGTACAATATGTTGCTGCCGAGTACTGTTCGTACAAACTCAGGATTTGCAGCAGCGCCCCGGATACTTGAGCAGAGTCGGCATCTAATTTATTCCTGTTGTTAGTCTTCTAAACCATGCGTAAGTTAATTTGGTTGATACGTCTTACCACGAGGAACTGGTCCTGCAATGGCTGCGGTAGTCAACGCCGCAAGGGCTGTGATCAGTTTCAGTAGAATCATGTTGCTTCTTGAGGATAGTCAGATGTGTTTCGAGTCTAGATGAAAACAAGGTAAATTTTGTCTGTATGTCTTATAGTTTGGTTTGTCGTTCAGAATGAAGCGATATGAAGGCTTCGAAGCCCTAAGTATATATGTCCAGCTACATACATCAATAAGAAAAGTCACAAGCTTCTTACCTTCCCACTTCTTGCAAGCTACACGCGAGCCTTACCCTGTGTGTGACTACAACATCCCATCAGCACAGCATATGCATCACTCCAATGTACCCATCAAGCATATCTTGTACAACCAGCACATGTCTATCTGACGGCCTTGTTTACTTCGAGCTGCAGATAGCCTCAATCTAATAGCCCCGTTGTATTCAAATATAGCTCCCACTAAACAGAAGAAAGTGAAACTTCATGAGATGGTCACTGGCCTAGGGTTGGCTACATACTAATTTGTGTGACTTATTGAGTAGAGTCGATACTACCCGTTACTACCTACCCTTTTGTGCCCGAGGCCTAAATCAAGAACATTCATTATGTCCCATCAAATGGACCTTGTACCTGCCTGAGCAGCATGTGCTTGGTCGATACATCATACAACCCTGAACGACGTGCCGGTGATCGGGGCATGGGATGGGATATCTCTTATATGCCTCATTAGAATACCCCAAAATCATCCAATTGAGATTACCGCACGAGAAACGTGTAGCTAGGGCTTTTAGCTTGCCATCAGGGTTGACTACATATCGATTGTGTCACTTTCTACGAAAGGGTTGATTCTACCCCATTACTACCTGCATTTGTACCTTAGCCCTAGATTTCAAAGCATCCCTGCTTAGCATGTGTTTTGTGCATACATCCTGAAGCACGAAATGATAACATGCGCTGGAGCTTCGAGCTGCGTACTGTGTGTGGTATTGGACAAAAACGACTGCATTCCTGATAAATCAAGTACACCCTGTAAACGCCGGCCACAAACAAAAAAAGCTGAACCTTGGAACCTTTTGAAGCGAGGAGATACCATGCCTTTCTGGACTGTACCTCACCGGGACGAAAGGTATCCGCCTCATTCTAGCTATTTCACTCTTGTGCATCCCAAAAAAAAACTGATGCAGTATCTAATTCCCTTCCTGCTTGACCTCCGCCGCATCCTCCATACCCGTATCCTCACCCTCCGCCGCACCACCACCACCAGCACCGACACCTGCGCCCGCACCACCCGCCAAAACCTTAGTCTTGAGCTCATCAATACCCGGATGAGGCGTCCCCGGTGTCACCGCAACGACGTTATCATTCTCATCCACAAACTCAAAATTGTAACGCGACAACAGGTGCGGAATAGCCGATAACTGCGGGCCGTATCTGGCCGTGTTGTCGTACAGCTCAAACAGTGGGACGGCGAGCAGTTTCATGTTTTTCGGCACGCTCAATACTTCTGCACACAAAACGTCAGCATACATACCAAATGGAGGAAAGAAAGAAAAGAAAAGGGAGAGGTACTCTTCTTCGGAAGCTGAATCAAATACAACTTCTTACACTCCTTGGGCCGCGTAACGTGACCCGGCAGAAACGGGTACATAAAAGTCTCAAAATTGGGCCGCCACCACTGCGCCAGCGTATCGCCTACTTCCCAGTCTTCGTTGACGCCTTCGCCGCTGAATTGGGAGCCGACGGGAGCCAGGCGTTCATTTAGGCGGTGTTTGAAGCCGGTTATTTCGTCGTCGTCGTGATGCAGGTAATCCCCTGGCCTGTTTTTTTTTTTTTTTTTCTGTTAGTTCATCTATGTATGTAGGACGATGGGGAGACGGAGAGGGAGAGGGACAATTTAAAAAACGCATTCGCAATCTGCAACATCAACACATGCGGATGGTTATGCTCATGACAGACCAGCACCCCCTCACACGTGCGACGCATGCCGTGCAAATCATAATGTTCCTCCAGTCGCTTCAGACGCGCCAGCACAGACGGGTCTTCTTCCGGTTGATTCTCTTTTGTGCCGAATGTGTAGTTGCTCAGTGGGTACAGGCGGATTGTTTGTGGTTGCTTGGCGTCGAAGGATTTGGGGATTATGGGTCTATCGCAATTACAATCAAGTGTCAGCTACATGTCAAAGTCGTTTGCGCGTGCGAGGGAGCTGTTTGGAATTAGCTTGAGGTTGGACGTACGGCTTGGAGCTCTGCATTGCAGTCACTGTGACGGTCGACATGGTGGTGGTCTTATTATCAGTCCACTAATGATTGATATTTTGTGTCTTGGTCTGTCAAATGGTCAGTAGAATAGTGAAGGAATGACAATCGGGGGAGCTGTGGAGAGTTGGAGATGGATGACCTCCGCGGGATGTTTGTCGAGGTTCACTTGAGCTGAGAGCTCAGGCCAATCAGAGTGATATAAGACCCACTTCTTTTGTATATAGTATACAATTTATCTAGATATAAGTTACTGAGAAATTCAAAATTCTATGTCTTTCATTATCTAGTAGTTATGACTCCATCTATCCACTAAATATACAGCCAGCCCACCCAATTAAATCACAACTTCGAATCAAAATCCCCAAACTCACTCAAGTCCACAACCGGGCTCGGTCCAGGGCTGACGGGCAGCCGTGCCTTGAACTGAGGCACATTAGTGATATAGATCGGTTGTCTGGTAGTTGCCTTGATGGTGGTCGCGTCGCCATTGCTGATACTGACGTTCGTGAGCTGGTTGTGTAGTGACTCTGCCCCTTCAGCCGTCTCCGACGTGTCCACGGGCAATTCATCCGTCTTCGCGGACTGCGCGTTCAAATGAATCGAGATCTTGGCGCGAGTTTCGGAGGATGGATCAATGTATTGCTTGAAGAAAGAGACGATATCTGGTTTTGTCAACGTGCGGACTGTCGCGGCGTCGATCTCATGTTGCAAAAAATTAAAGTACTCTGAGCCAATATGTGTCCAGAAGCGAGAGGTCTCAGAGCCCAGGTTCTTCAATTTTTCGAGTCTCTTGTTGATGATACTGCGCTTGTGACTCTCGAACTCTTCCTCCGTCATTTCGTCGAGCGTCCTGGCGAATCCTGCCAGGAAGTTGTCAATACGACCCTCGAGATACTGCGCCGTGCGTTCGCTTTGAATGATGACCCGGTATCCAATCGTAGTAGCGGAGTAGCGCGCGCCGCTCCAAACAACGTAGCCGAGCTGCTCTTTGCTTCGAAGCTGATCAAAAGCCGGCTCTTCGGTCATTTGGGCCAATAGCAGCAATTTAGCTCGCAGCACCTCGTCTGTAATTTTACCAACAAACAAATAATACTCAATGCAGTTGTTGACGTTTTGTGGATCCTTCAACTGGCGCTCGTAGACGTAGTTGCTGCCCGGTGGGAAGATGATGTTTCGGCGCACATGCCACTGAGATTGCGGAAGAGTGCGGCTGCGCATGACATTCTCGACGATATCGGTCATCTTGAGGGCATCCTCCTTGTACAAATTCCCATGAGCCAGAACTTCAATATGGTTCTGCTGCAAGAGTTGAGGGAAGAATGCTGCCACATCTTCAGCCTCAATATGTTCTAGTTCAGCGGCGTATTGTTCGTTGATCCAGGTCTTTTCGGCTGTAAGATAGCGAGTCATGTCTCCTACTTGGTAGTATGGTTGTTGATACTCTGCATTTCGATATGCTCTCGTCAACCGCTCCTTGATGATTTTGAATCGGTCGGGGAGGACAACGAGATCCCGCATTGTCGCCACAACTTTTTCGAGGAGTACCGACATTTTGTCGTTGTACCCTCCAACTGAGACGTCCAAACCGAAAATGCTGGCTGAAAGATTGTAGTCCAAACCAGCAAGCTCGGCATCGTACGAATACTCGACCAAGGCATCTCGCACCAACTCACAATAAAGCTTGGCTTTAACGTGGTTGGCAGGTGTAGCCCAAACCAACGAATTTCTCAATGTAATATGGACCGTGGCCTTGGGCACCCAGAATCTATCATCCTTTTTGTACCAAACACGGACGTGATCATCTAATCGAATGAGTTTCGGGGTAGACGCTGGCTGCGCGACTTCCTTCTTCTCCACTGACAGTCGAGTAGGAATGAACTCGTTCTTATGCGGCATATGCAAGTCCGATACTCGTTCCGAAGGTGAAGACGCCAGGGCATGTCCAATCTCTTTCAAGAAGTCTTGAGGAATCTTCTCTTCCTTGTACTCCGTTCCGTACCATTTCTCCTTTGCATTCCAATCACCGGGAAAATTCTGCGAAACAATCATAAGTCTGAAATTATCGCTGCGCAGATACGACATGGCCTTTGTGATCAAATCAGCATCGAATTTTCGCAGCAGATTATTACCGCTGAGCAGCCATTCGCGCGGCAACGGTTTCTGCATCACACTGCTCAATCGACTCGTAAACCTTGAAGCAGGCGACTTTTGCTTGAACCGGAACTCGACTTCGGCCAAATTCTGCATTTCATCATAGATCCATTTCTCAGGTGCTCGCTCCTTGATCATGGCGATGTACTGGAAAATAATCTTGACAATCTCCTTGTAATGAGTCAACCCGTCCTCCGTCAAGCGCACAGAAATAGTAAAAAAAGCCGACCCGGGCCCGACTGACATCGCACCAGCCGAAAGCCCATTTGCCCATCCCTTTGCCTTGATATACGACAGGATACTGCCGGGTCCCTCATGACCGATCAAATGGCTGATATACCGACTAGGCAGCGTCTCGTACAACTCGTCCTCGTCCAAAAACGGGAAATAAATATCCAACGACCGCGAATCCATAACGGGCTTCGCAAACACCTGCGTGCAAAGCTGCTTCTCCGAAAAGGGCTGAACATCATCCCATCGATTCTGCGGCAAATTCTTGTTTTTTACCTCCGAAAACAATTCCACAACCCAACTTTCGAGCTGATCGAGCGATTCCCGGCCAAGGACGACGAGCTTCATGCGATTCGCCGAGTAATGCTTACTATGAAACTCAATGAATTTGCTGCGCACTTCGACACCCCGACTTTGCGGGTCATCGCGTAGAGTTTGTAAACTTCCCGTTGAGAATTTGTGATATGGGTGCTCGGGATTCGACAGGGACTTGTTAAGCTGCATCAATCTCCACACATCACTTTGTAGGTTTTTCTTGTTCTCTGAATCAACCGCCCTCAACTCCCGATCTAGCGTAGACTCTAGAAATAGCGGCGCAATAAAAAACTGCGCAAATCGGTCCAAAGCACCGTACAACGGAGAAACACTATCCTTCGACAATGATGTCGTCGACGACGAGGGGGCGCTTTTCTCTCCATTAGTGGTGGTAATCGTACCGTTCGTACTCTCTGAAGCTTCACTCTCGCCGGTAGCGGCGACTTCGAAAAAGTAATTCGTCTCTATGGCGCCGGTGTATGCGTTTGAGGAGCCCGAGTGGGCGGCGAGGTATTGGTTGTACGCATTCTCTATGGGATACTATAAAATGAGCTCTTTTATCTCAAGCTGCAGATCAAAATGACTCACCTTTTCAGTCCCCATGAATAATAAATGCTATATCCCAGAATCAATTGGTCAGTATTTCCCTACACCAGCAGAATATTTTCCCTCGCAAAAAATACTGACCTCAACAGCATGCGCCATTCCCGGCATAGCCTCCTCATCCGAAAAATTGCCCACATTCACATTCGCCGACGCACTCGCCTTATCCGTATCCGGGTCATGCACCAGCAGCGCCTCTAATTGATTCCCCAGCTTGATGACGCGGTACGCGCGATCGTCGAGCTCGGGCTTTTCGAGCCGGTCGGTGATGTGTGTGACTTCCGACATGGTCGGCGGGTAGGTCGAGAAGAACCGGCGAGATACTGCAGCAGCAGCAGCAGCAGCAGCGGCAATGGTATCTGGTCGGAATGGTCGTGACGAAAAAGAAGGGGAGGAGGAAAGACGAGTTCGCGTAGTGCAGCGAGACAGAAGCGCAGTCAGCCTCCTTCGGCCAACGGATGATGAGGATGATGCGATCAAGGATGGGATTAGGGAAGAAGAATTCCGCAATAGCGCTGGTAGGCCCAATGACGGGGACCTTGGAGGCATCCGTTGACGCAACGGGAGAATACTTTTTGGACTATTGATTTGATTGTAGATGATCTACTCCGTAGTCAGATAGGGATTCCTCAACAATTGTGGAATAAATAAATGGTTGAAAGTGGCACGGAGGATGAAAGCGCAGTGATGTTTTGTGAAGAAAGCACGGACTTGCTCCGCTTCAGCTTCGGCTTATCAATGCAATAAATACTAAATAGTAAATACTAAATAGTACGGAGTAAGGCCGAGTAGTACGAACGGAGTTTGTCCAAATTTGAGGCAGCGGGAAAAAAGAAACAGAGGAAAAAGAGAGAGATCTGAAACCTGCCATGTAAGTTACTATATATGAAGCAGACTAAGCAAGGGTTACGATGGCAAAAAAGATGAACAATGAGGCGACTGTTGTTTTGTTCCTTACATTTCAGGTATCCATATATCACTCCATTTTACACAATGCTCACTCAGGAAGTTTTTCTTTACACAAAGTACAATTTAGGTACTTATCTTGAGGGTATGCTTGTAGCAGCAACTCATGTACCTACTCGTTAGTAGTTACATACCTAGGCACAGTCATACATGTCCCTGACCTTATGGTGCCAGCACAGCCAGAATCAAAAATCCCCCAGCCCTGTCTTTCGATCGAGCGAATCACATCTCTAACTACTACAAAACCAAGGCTTGAATAAGAATATCGCAATCATTCGATTGGTTCAATAACCTAGCTCAGGCAGTTCATGTAGGATAGCGCTGGTATCATCCTCTCCCTGCATACACATGATAACTACTTTTGCATAATCGCCATTCCCCTGCGACCGAACCACTGCCGCCGCAATGTCATGACAGCGAGCGCATTCAAGCATTGCCTTCTTCACCCTCCTCTTCATCCGTCTCATCGCCCGTCCGCACATTGACCCGCTGCTCAATCCACGTAAACACCTCCGTCTTGTGCTGGAGAAGCATCTCATTGAGCCCTGTCTTAGGAGATCGTAACAACCGTCCGTATCGCTTGGAGGGTTTGCGGCGATTCTCGTTGTGCCATACGCCGTGGGTGTGAGAGACGAAGACTAGGGAATTCTATCATGCGCAATGAATTAGTTCTGCCATATCCTAGGGAACAAGATGAAGACGTACATCTTTGTACCATCTCGAGAGCCAGGTTTGTGTTGGCGATGCGACAGCGCGAACGGGATTTTCAGCGACGAAGGAAATCACGCTGTTGACACGTTGATAGATGCTATCTGCTTGGGGTTAGCGGTTATGTAGTTCAGTAGTTCAGTAGTCGAGAATGAACTGACCTCGGTTGATGAGAAGATTAGCCACGCCATAGAACGCGTCGCCGACACCAATGAAGAAGACGTGGGTAGCTTCGTTTGGTCTGTCACGTATTAGTCTTTACTGCTAAACTTCTTGGAGATCAGGTCGTACTCAATGTAGTTGTCCCACAGGTAGCCAGCCAATTCTTCAGTCTGATTTGATCGATCAGCGTCCTCTTCCTCGTATTTACCGATGTCTGAAGTATCCGCAGTAACGTGTTTGGGGATGTTGACATCGATGATACCGTAGGTGCGCTGGGTTGCCCATGCGACATAGTCCTTGACAACGTCGGCCTGGAGTTGTTTGTTAGGCACGATTTCAGTGTTCGAGACGATCGAGAGCTTACCATCCAGCAGTTGTGTGGCTCCAGTTTGTTTGTGACTGGGTGATGAACGCCCATCATTTCAGGTCTGTCGGCGTTAGCAAGCACTCTCGACGCGGTGATAGGTAAACTCACGGGTCATGGAAAATCACGATGAGAGGTACCGCTCTGTCGTAGTTGGCACTGTCTATGGTCAGTCTTCCTGTCGCAAAAGCGAACGACGATCGACCTACCTCGCTAGAACTTGATTTTCGAACGACTTTGAGATCGAGGCACGATAGATCCACAAGCTCGTGAGTTTGTAGTTGTTGTAGAGCTGTTGGGCCTGATACTGACGAATGACATCTGTCTGAATCAGCTTTGCTTCGACTTCAAGATGATTAATGTGACAAACCATGAAACCGGTCGGTATAAAGGCCCTCCTGAGTTGGAATCTTGGGATACATGCACCGCCAGTACTTTGACTGAGCAGCCATGACGGTTCGTACAACTTGTACAGCTGGATTGGATGGTATTGTGGCTGCGAGTCGCGCGGGAGGCTCTCCCATCAGAGTCTTTGTCACTGCCAATGCTGACTTGGAGATGGAACGGAAATTATAACCGCCCTTGGATGTGTCAGATCAAACAACCTCCGAGATCGATGTGAAGCAGAAGGAAAAGGAAAAGGAAAAAAAAAAAAAAGACCTCCTCACCTCAAGACAAACGGCCACTTTCCCATTAGCCAGCGTCATGAGCATATGGGTCATGTGAGAGTAACAAGCTGGCGTCACAAAACATCCCCCCAGCTCATCGCCAGCAGCTGCATCAAATCCCGAGGCCACTTTTTGGTGTCAGCTTTGCCTTTTCCTTCGAACAAAGTCTCAAACGAATTTCCATTATAGCATATCACAAAACATTGACAGCGACAAACAATGACTTACCAATTACCAAATCAGGATCAAACTCAGTCGCAATGGGCATTACGACCTGCTGAAATGCATACATGTAATCGCCATCGCCCATTCCTTGCGATGGCCAGGGTATATTAATGTTTCTGTAATGTCAGTATTCCGACAGTTTAAAGGACAAGGTGGACTTACTTTCCCAGTCCGGGCCCCTCGCCAACAGCATCCCAGTTGCCCTCTTTGCCGCCAGGATAGAATTTACCATCGGCATAAACATGGGGTGAGATGTAGAGGACATTAGGGTCGTTGTAGAATGCCTTTTGAATACCATTTCCTGCAACAGTTAGTATGTCGATGCCTTCAGAAAGGCCAGATATGTTTACCATGATGGACATCCCTATTCAAATTAGCTGAGTACTTCAACAAAGCGAGAAAACTTACCAATCGACAATCAAAATCTTCCGACACGCCTCCCCCAATTGACGTTGACATACTTTGGCAGCTATAGATACATTATTAAACAGACAGAAACCCATAGTCTTGTCATGCTCAGCATGATGTCCCGGTGGTCGAATCACCGCAATTGCATTCTTGACTTTGCGCGTTGCGACTGCCAGACACGTCTCGATGGCACCGCCTGCCGATAAAAGAGCAGATGCAAATGTGAGTCGGTTGAAGTAGATGGAATCACGCGTCTCCTCGAGCATGATCAGAGTTTCATCAGGAAGATCTAATCCCGTCAGCCAACACACTCAACCCTTGTTTTAGGGAACTACGCACTCTGCGTATCCGACACAAATTGATAATGCTCATCCGTATGGACCAGTTCTACCTCCTCCCTGGTCGCATTCCTCACGTCAATCCTCTTCAATGGCATAGGCGCCAGCATCCTCGGCGCCGGCACAATATCCAAATCCTCAATCAACCCCGCGCGACAGATCTCCTTGTAAATATAATAAATCCTGCGTGGATCCTCAGGATGCACTTCAGCAGCAGGGCGAACCTCGCAATGATACCGCATGCGAATATCATAGCATAACCCAGTAGCTAGCGATGCGACAGGCAAACCCACCGCTGCTGTCGCGGCAGAAGGGTCGTCGGCGGACCAGTCTGAGTTTTCCTCCATGATGCTGTCGGATTCTTCGCTGGATTTCATCAGCATGGTATGTAGACCTTCATCTTCAATGGATTTGGTCAAGCCTGGGATTTCTGTAGTAGTACCACCACCACCCATAGGCATGGGGATGAGTGCCGGTGGAGACATTAGACTTGATGGAAGCTTGGGCATTCCGAACAGATTCGCTGGTTGCAAGCCATCGCCAGTTGGTCTTGCTGTAGCAAGTGTGGCAGGAGCAGTGGGGGAAGGACCTGATGCTTGTGGGATGTTGGTCAGAGATCCAGGATCCCGCATCACCGTATCCTCATCTCGATCCATTCTTCCGGTATGTTGAACTTGAATGAATCGAAGAAGGGCTCGTGGGCTCGTGTTTCCAGGCCACTCGAGAGCTTATCCCCTCATGGCCTCCTCCCGTCGCGTTTGGCCAGTTGATGTTCTTGTTGATCCCTTGCTTGCTTGTCACACAGTGTCCGAAGCTTCAAGATCAGTCAAATCTGGAACAGCAATGACAAGCAGTCTGCAAAAAGGAACAGACTCTCACACTGACAGTAGATGAATGCAGGACAACACAAGCACAACCCAGGCAACAGATAACAAATAACAAGTACTCAATAAAGGAGCTTAAAATCAAACAGCCAAGTTCAATGCTTAAAAGAAAATCTCTAATTTCTTTGTTGATCAATTGTATGCATACAAACAAATCAGATGGACGTGTTAGCAAAATAGGGCAGAAACACGAGAGCTCCGTGTTAAGCAATTTGGAAGTTTGGCTGGCACGTGATAAAGCTTCCAGGTTCAATACATAATACAATACAGGTACCCATTCCATACAGCATGTATTTTATTTTGACGCTTCGAGAACGTCAAATTGACACAACTCCTCGACTTCATCAAACAAAGCTTTGCAAGGAGTGCCTTTTCGAGCAGAAGACGCGATCGTATACCTAGGTGATTCACTTCGAAGGTCAAAACATACCACGTATCTTCATGTCAACGACCTCGGTAACCGTTAGGATAAATTACACGAAACGATTTGCGCAATAACATCAATTCATTAACTATTTATTGTCGTCGAAAGAGATGATAACATTCTCATTCTAATTTTCGGAGCACATCATAAATTGCCAATTCGTAACTCTCATCCCAGATCTATCAAAAATTGGAACAAGTTTCCTTGCCTCTGTATTGGGCGAGGATAGTGCGTCAGCATTTAGAGCACACTCCGAAGAGTGGCTGCTGATTCCTAAGCGTTACCGTCGACCTTGGAGATGTAGACTGGAACATGTTAGCTGACGTTGAGCATAGTAAGTAAAGAGACACGTACCGATGAGGTCGACGACACGGCGAGAGTAACCCCACTCGTTGTCGTACCAGCTGACGAGCTTGATGAAGTTGGAGTTAAGAGCAATACCAGCCTTGGCGTCGAAGACGGAGCTGTTGGTGTTGCCGTTCAAGTCGGAGGAGACAACATCGTCTTCGGTGTAGCCCATAATTCCTGGTTCGCGTTAGCATGATATACTCGATGTCCAAGAAACAAAAGACGTACCCTTGAGCTCGCCCTCGGAGTACTTCTTGACAACGGCCTTGATCTCGTCGTAGGTGACGGGCTTCTCAGTGCGGCAGGTCAAGTCAACAACGGAAACGTTGGAGGTAGGAACACGCATGGACATTCCAGTGAGCTTTCCGTTAAGGGAAGGAATGACCTTTCCGACAGCCTTGGCGGCACCAGTGCTGCTAGGAATGATGTTCTGAGCAGCGGTACGGCCACCACGCCAGTCCTTGGCGGAGGGGCCGTCGACGGTCTTCTGGGTGGCAGTGTAGGAGTGGATGGTGGTCATGAGACCCTCAACGAGACCCCAGTTGTCGTTGACGATCTTGGCGAGAGGAGCCAAGCAGTTGGTGGTGCAAGAAGCGTTGGAGATGATGGTGTTTTCGCTCTTGTAGCTCTCGTGGTTGACACCCATGACGAACATCTGAATACATTAGCCAAGGACTAAAGACAAAGAGGAAAAGGAGACTGACAGGAGCATCGGCGGAAGGAGCAGAGATGACGACCTTCTTGGCGCCACCCTTCAAGTGAGCAGAGGCCTTCTCGGTGGTGGTGAAGACACCGGTGGACTCGACAATGTAAGCGGCACCAGTCTCGGACCACTTGATGTTGGCGGGGTCGCGCTCCTGGTAGAACTTGACGCGCTTGCCGTTGACGACGAGGTCGGTGCCGTCGACCTCGATGGTACCCTTGAACTGACCGTGCTGGGTGTCATACTTGAGCATGTAGGCCTGCGGTTGTTAGTATGTATGCAAATATCTCTCTCTTATCGAGGCGCTGAGGGGCGGATAGACGCCCGCGGATGCGTCGGATAGATACGTACAGCGTAGTGAGTCTCAATGAAAGGGTCGTTGACAGCGACGACCTCAGCCTCACCGTGCTCGATGCTAGATTCAGTCAGAATTGTTCAATCAAAGAAACTGATTCGATCGTGAGCATACACGTTACGGAAGACCTGTAAGCATTGTTAGCTCGACGTCATCGCCATCTGAGAAGGCAGCTTAGGATCAGGAATACTTACAATACGACCGATACGGCCGAAACCGTTGATGCCAACCTATGTTTTTCAAAGCGTCAGTTGATTGTCTGGAGCTGGAGTTGGTTCATTGACGCGACGTACCTTGGTAACCATGTTTTCGGTGATAGTTGCTTGGGAAGAAGTCGTAGCTAGCTAGCGGCGGGGTAAGCTTATCAGCAGAGCTCTCCCCCAGACAGTGAGAGAAGAATATAGTAACTCACAGTCAGATAGAGGAGTGAAGATGAATTCAATTGCTAGATGGATGGAGATGGAGTAGAAAGAAGAAGAAGAAGAAGAGGAGGAAGAAGAGGAGAGAAGTGAAAGAGGCCAGGAGATAATTTTTGGTCTTAATAATGAAGGACCTGGCGGGGTAGCTTTGACGAAAGAGGCAGACTCGGTGAATGTTCTGTTGTTGACGCAACGACTGGGTCACTTTTTCTTACTAAAGCGTTAGCGCCTGAGGCAGACAGTCACAGCTCCCTCTCTCTCTCTCTTTCCGTCTCACCGGGCGGCCACACTTACATACTATGTAGTTACTAGTAGGTAGTATACGTACAAATAAATAAGTTAACTAGGCAAAAATGACTTGTGCACTATGTATTTTAAACCCAATTACTCTGTATCTACTGATTCCAAGTATACATACACATCGCTCTCTTTTTCTGACTCTGTCTTGAACCTCACCCTCCCCCTCGACCAATTCCGGATGTACCGCATCAGATTGCACCCGTCCGTTTTCAACCACCGGGCAAAACAGGAATGCACAGCTATTAGAGCTGGCGAGCCTCGTGCCGACACAGCCAATGAAAGCGCTGCAATTGCGTTCGTCGCAGCATGTACTGCTTCATCGCTTGATGGTTTTCCCGGCGACACGATAATCGTCCATTGATGTTTCGGATAGCCTAGGCTATTGTCCTGATTGCGCTGTGTCTGCCGTGCGGTTGTACCCGATCGAGGTTGGAGTCGGATCGGATCATGATCATGGCATTCATTGTGTGTTGCATTGTGTCTGCGATATATCAGACCCAAGGTACCTACATGTAGTAAGTAGTTAGTTCATAGTACATACTACATAGTACATAGTACATAGTACATACTACATAGTACATAGTACATAGTACATAGTACATAGTGGTACGTGGGATCGGTATTACGATTGTATTTGCCCTGCATTGTGCATAATTACAACGTACCATCGTGTACGCAGCGGGCAAGCTATAAAGAGTAAGGGGCCATCCGCCGGTCAACAGTATCGGACAAGCCTGCCATTTGAGTCAGGTACCTGGAGGCAAATACATGGGTCATCTGATTGTCTACTGTTGGTGACCTGATGGCAACGCAGCATGTCTTGCTGAGAAATGCATCAATAAACTGACTCATAGCCCCATCGTGCCGACTGCCGGTCGCGTTGTGGCAAGCAGCATTACCAAGCCGTAACATCTAACCGTAGGATGTGCAAACAGATGTGGAATACCCTCGAAGACTCTATGCTGGGAGAGCTGAACTCACCATCCATGCGACAATTCCATTTAGACTGATTCTGATCTCCAACTTGCTGTCCGTTTCGCTATTTCCAACTTCTCTCAATTTGTGACTTCAGCAGACAGCATAGCCGTCGGCCATGGAGAGTGGTCACATGAAATGCGTTAAGACCCCAGCACATTATGCGGACGACTAAAGTGTACGAATCGTCGCTAGGTATTATTTCACATTGCACTTGCAGGGAAAACTGCGGCAAGTTCGAATATATATAACGTTGTCAAAGCAGCGCGGCCCACTGTGACCAATTCCCAGGTCCTGGAATTCTGCTACGTCGGGGACTAGGGCTGGCTTATCGCTCGCTGGCTTCTAGAAGTCTAGAGGCCAGTGGGTGCTCGATCATGGGCATCTCATAGTTTACCTACGTAGTTACATAGGTAAGGTCGAGTTATACGATATTGTAAATATATTATACATATTCAGTTTCAAGCAAGACGGTGAATCTTCTAGTATATATGCAGACCAGCATCCCTATATCCATGGATCGTCCAAATCGACTATCCAAAGAGCAATTTTGAAAATGGTGAAAGGAAGAATCGCAAGAAGTTTACTCCTCCTTGACACCACCCCGCCAGTTCTTCTCCGCACTCTCAATCGAGGCCTTGTCGCTCTTAATCTCACCCTGTCCCATTCCCATGAAACCAGCAGCAGCCTTGAAGGGGCGCTGCAAATCGCCAGTGGCCGGCTTTCCGAGAACATGGATCTTGACCAAGTTGGACTCTAATGCGCTCTTGACGGGGAGGATCGACTGGATCAGCAGTGGGTTGGTGTACTTGAAGTACAAGTGCATGACGGCCATCATGCCGACGCCCATAAGCTGGGAGCGCATCAGCTGGCGGAGCTGTTGCTTGTCGTATTCCATGACGGTGGTCGTCACGGGACGCGGTTCTTCGCCGGAGCCCATCGGGGCTGGCTCGACGTATTTGAGGGTGGTCAAGTCTGTCGACAAGTCAGTTGCTGGTCTTCGACTGAAAGTGTGATCCAAGGAGATATACCCTTCTTCTTGTTGATCTTGGACTGGACATAGAGGTAGATGCCCAGAATGATCACGTTGGACACGATGTACAGAGCACGGACGCCGAGGAGCACATCAGGGTTGTCGAAAGGGATGCGCTTGGAGACCTGCATCATCCCGAGGATGACGACGAGGTTGGTACTGTATCGACGTAAGCATTTGTTCGCATCGCGACGAGGGGCGGGAAGTTTTCGATGTGCGGAAGCTGAAAAGGAGAAACTCACACTTGAGAAGCCATGACGAACGAGTGGGAGTATCCAGAAGCCCGAGGAATTGAGATGTGGTATCGAGAAAGATCGGGGACTTCTCAACAGAATGTAATCCAAACGAAAGACGGACTTTTGAAGTTGATCTCGTTGATGACAAAGAGGCAAAATGTTTGTCGAGGGAAGGAGGACACTTTGCCCGTTGGAGGAAATGGGTCACGTGAGCCCACTATCCGTGGCAACGGCGGACCACGGCGGACGGAGCGAGCCAATCAGCAGCGGCGAAATCGAGCAGCTAATCTAATGCATAGAACGATTTGGAAGCTCTACGACGGGCACAGATAGCAGCAAAGGCATAACAGGTGAGACCTTATGATGGATGATTAATTAAACTTGAAAGTAGGAACTACATAGTTACATCAAGACACGTAATCCGCTCCACGGCGGACAATCAAGCTGACGAGTCACGTGACAGTCATCACGTGATGTGATCTGCTTCGCGGGCAGACTCTCGGGTCTCCCCATGCCATTTCGATCAAGAATGCAGCCCACGACATCTCAAATGCCTCAAGGACTAGCAAGTGAAATGTGGTCATTAAGCTATTCTGCAATGATGTGCTCTTTTGTCTGATCCATCATGCACTCTCAACATCATGATAAACCACCTAGTTGATCGATCATGATGAGTCCGGACGGCGTCCGGGCCATATGGCTGGGATCGTCCTCCATCACGGAATCAGCAGCATTGTTACCACTTATCAGACTCGATGGCTCTCGCTCTTCGGCTCACTACTAACACACCCGTTGAACGGCCATCCATTCAAGCCCCCCCTTGATCCAGCCAGCCAAACCACCGCAATCGACGAGGCACAAAAGGAACGCCCAGATGCGGGCGCCCGCTGATTGGCCGAGCCGTGCGACAGGCTCCAGCTCGACCAGCCTCCTCGGGCGGAGAGACAAAGTACTTCTTCTCCAACAAAAACAAGCCTGAACAAAAAAATCCCCCGACAGACGCGCGCGCTATCATCAATTCTTACCCGCTCAACACCATCACACCACCATCCACACGTCGCTTCATCGCCAAATTATCGCGATTTTATTCTCACTCGACGCATATACTGTCTGAAATAAAATACAGAGAAAAAAAAAAATGGCTGGCGGTAAAGGAAAGTCCATCGGTGGAAAAGGTGCCCCTGGCAAGGATGCGGCGGGGAAAACTCAGAAATCTCACAGCGCAAAGGCTGGCTTGCAGGTCAGTATTTGTTATTCTTATGTCCTTGAGGTTTCAGAATATGTGTCTACACTCTTTTACGATTTCTTTTGCGATGCTATTGTTATGCGACACGGATACAGTGACGAAATCCGAAACAAGTTCAAGCTGTGGACTTACGCGTCGTGTCGAGTGCGCTGGTTGTGACGATGATCTTCTTTGTTCTCACAACAAAACATATTTTGAAAGAGAACATTGCTTGCATTCGTGTCGCGTATATTTGTTGCATACTTTAAAGCTATTCTACTACTACTTTGTCTGGTCGCGTTCAACCATACTGACCCGACTTCACAGTTCCCCTGCGGTCGTGTGAAGCGTTTTCTCAAGAACAACACACAAAATAAGATGCGCGTCGGTGCCAAAGGTACACCCTCGTCTCTTTCATGACAATAAATCACCAACTAACAAGCACAGCTGCCGTCTACGTCACAGCCGTCCTCGAATACCTCACTGCCGAAGTCCTCGAATTAGCAGGCAACGCCGCCAAGGATCTTAAAGTCAAGCGTATCACACCGCGTCACTTGCAACTCGCCATCCGTGGTGACGAGGAACTCGACACTCTGATTCGCGCCACTATCGCCTACGGTGGTGTCTTGCCTCGTATCAACCGTGCGTTGTTGCTCAAGGTCGAACAAAAGAAGAAGGGCAAGGTGGATGCTTAAATATTCTTTCGATTTTTCACTTTTCTCTACTCCGACACATCACGAATCAATCGAGCTGGACTTCGTTTATCAATCGACTTGACACGACAAGAGGTGGATTATCAGCTCTATTCCTTTCGAATATCCTTTGCCGACCATTCTTCTGATTGATTACCCTTGGGTTTGGGTCCTGTTTAATGTTTGCTTTTTTTTTTTTACTTTGATTTGATCGATTTGATCAAGGGCGGTGTTTACGTGTCGGGTTTTATTTATTTCTCTTATTTCCCTTAACCTCTACTCTGTTACCTGTGAAAAGTGGTTGTTTATTCTTTTTTTCAACTATCTCTCGTTTCGTGCCGGCGAAGAGATTATACAGAGATGGGGGATAAGATTGGCTGGTTGGGTGCTGCGTGCTTATAAATTGTGTGTCTAGGCAATACAAACTGTATTTGTTTTCATCTTCTTCTAAGAACCAATTATTAACTAGCGTGTTGACTTTGATCATCAACTCCAAAAGGCCTCCTCATCTGCAAATATCCCTCTACAGCCGTACACGACACACTATCCTTCCCATCCCACGGCCTCACCTGCCCTTCCTCCTCAATATTCAGAAAATTATACTCCGTCTCACCCTTCTTGGTATCATCATCCTGCTGCACATAATAAGGCTGCAACCACACCCACTCCTCCTTCCTCACCGCAACAGGCACCGGAATCACCCCCGTCGTATCGGGCACATTCTTTTCATCGAGTTGATAATCATGATTTGCTTTCTTGTCGAGTACAAAACTGGGTACATCACCGGGCACGAGTAACGGACCCATACGGAAAAATGTAGACACACGTTTTATCCCGTTTGATATAATCCATGGCGGTAGTGAGAGGAGTCTCGTGGGCAGTAACTCGGTATACGCGTGCACCGCAACGAAAGGATCGACGACGGCCGCGACAACTTGTCGTTGGGCGTCGTGCGCTTCTGCGAAACTGGTTTCATTGAAACTTACAGCTGCGGGATTGAGATAATACGGCCTGAGAGTAAAGGGTTCCGTGATGGGTTTACTAGGATCGCCTGTCTTTGTCGTTGACGCGGCGAAATACGAGTAGAACGAGCCCATCTTGAACTCTTCGGGTTTTTTTCTGTCGTTGGCTAGTTTGAAGTATCCCACCAGCCCGTCGAGTGTATTGTCTCTATCGCCGAGTTTCATGCTGATATCATACTTTAGAATGTCCTGATCCGGACCGCGAGTCGCGATGGTGGATTGATTGGTTAATGGGGCATTCGCCAGTTCAAGACTGAAACCCATTTGCACAATAGCCAGCGGTCTGCCTAGCACGCTCATCATACTTTCCGCATAGCTGTTCGGAGGATGCTTGACAGACTCCCCCGCTGCACAGAGCGTATCAAACAGTCCCTCAAGAAACGACGTATTGCTCAGTTTCTCCATCAACTGACTCAGCGTCTTGCTTACGGTGTCCGGCAACGTCTCTGGAGGCTCGAAAGGGTACGACACTGCAGAAGCATTCATAACGTGGAACTCGCGAATGAAATGACCCTCCTGGTCGAAGACCTGGATACTATAATCCGGGAAATTGACCACGATCCAGCCACAGACAGGATTCTCCCATTCATCCGTCGCGCGCCAGCCCTTTTGATTATCGTCGTACTTCACATAATCGGCGTTCAGTCGCGCAGGTTGGTTCAGACTTGGTGGAAGCTGTATGAATTCCGACAGTTTGGGGTCTGCGGATGGCAAGATTGCGTTTGCGGAGCCATCGGGAAGGGCGTCCAGGCTGTATGTGTCGCTGGGACAGGGATAGATCGGGGTCTGGTCACTGGCTTTGAACACGTTGATGGGCGTGATGATCTGGCCGAACTTGTCTACGACCAGGAGTTTGGTGAACCGGAACTGGCCGTGGGTACATGGCTTGAAAGGGCTGTATTTGCTCGGATCTGCTGGGATAGGAGTCAAGCTTGCAAAGGGCGTGTAGGGAGTAGCAAAGTCCATCAGTGCAATGGATGCGTCGGTGTCTATTCCTATTTCTCCCAACATCGTCCTCATTGCTTTTGGTATCCCTTTATCGTCCAGCGCATTGGGCTGTATATGAGTTCCACGCTTCCTGGTAAGTAGCTGATCCGTGAATCCGTCCATAGTGGCTGAAAAGTATGTCAGGTTTCCGACATCTGCTAACAAGGCTTCTCTTTGCTCCGGGGTTAAGATACTATCGAGATCGTCCGGGTTTATTCTCGAAAAGAGTTGTTTCAGCAACGTCTGGATTGAATCTGATGCTTGTTGAAGGATTGGGGAGCGACCGGACAGGATTCGAAAGTCTCCTTTGATATCTGGATCATTGCTCAGCGTTTTCTCGGGCTTGATGCAGTATTTATTTTCGCATTCGGGCCCTTCGAGGTTGAACTCCCAGTCGCTCATGGGGATATGGTAGTATTCCACAGTCCACTCGACGAACAATGGATACCATGCTTGTTGCTTATCCCAAGTACCGCCCTTGATAGAGCAGTCTGGGGGCACGGTGCCTTTTGTGTTGTCAGACAGCCAAGCTGCTTCTGTCAATACCGACGTCAAAGCTCCAACGAGATCCGTGGGGATCTTGCGCTTGAGATCTTCATTGTTTTTGATATTGTCAATCATCTGATTCCAGTTCTGGAGTTTTGCGGTTTTGCTAGGATCATCCGCGTTCTCCTGCCCATTCAAACGGACAGGTAAAGGCTTGCCTGACGACTGTCCATCACGACCAGAGGGGATGCCCGCAAACAGCACTGTAGGATCCTGCTGCATAATGAACGGCTGCATAACTCCAGGTTCGCAGGAAATCTTTCCCGGTTCAACCTGTCCTGTTTCAATCATAGCTCCAATCCGGGAACGTTTATCTGCTATCTGATAACCTAATCCTGCCTGCGTACTCGTATCGAGCGAAGCCAAAATCTTACTGACCTTTTTTGTCACTTTGCTCTTGTCAGCATGGTCTTTGTCAACAGCATACTTCCAAAACTCCATAAAGAGATTGATCTTGAGCTGCGCAGCCTGCATCAAACAGGCATCGAGCATTCTCTGGTACAAGTTTATCAGCCGCAAATTGGTCAGCGTCTCCTCATCTGGTTTCTGCGAAGTTCCGTCGGGACGCTTTTTCAGATGCCATACTGTTCCCCCGGAATGGCGGATGAAATTGTTCGTTGCAATCAGCTCCGCGGCCTCGAGTTGAGCGTCAATGGTATCATCTGTATTCTGGACGAGAGTCTGGATCTTGAGCAGGGATCGCGCAATGTCTGAGAAATGGAGTTCCGAGTCTGGAAATGTGCCAGATTCCATACTCACACGCATCCAGCCAAGCAGTGCATCGATCGAATTTGTTCCAATTGCAATTGGATGTGACTTGCACATCAACCCCTGAGCTGCATCAGCAGGACTTGATGGTTGATGATTCTGGTCCACGGCATTCCAATCGATAGACAGCGCACTCCCATGACACAAAACACGCATCTGGTCACCGTCACTCGCAGCAAGCCATTCCAAGTCAGCCTGGGATAGCTTATCGTTCATCGCCATGTAGCACATTTTCAATCTTTCTCGATGTGATGGCACCGGCGCCGGAGTCGTCTTTGGATCAATGACCAGCGGATCACAGGACGGATTACTATGGTATCCCATTATAGTATACGAGATATTCCCACTATCAATCACAGTGATGGCATCCTCCTGATACCACGGATCTCCCGGCCGAGCCGTCAGATCATCATAGAACGAAAACACGCCAGTATTATGCTGCTGATAATCGGCAAAGTATGGATTGCCCGTCGTCACGACGGTCAATGGGATATAACTTGATGTAGAAGGTGTGCCACTTTTTAGCCAGTCCTGCAAAGACCAGCTGCAGCCTAGAAACATCTCCCCCTGCTGATCTAGCGGTTTCGATGGATCGATGTAGGCACTTGTGCTTGTCAGAATATCATCGTCGGGTGGGATTTCTTCAATGTGTCGAACGCGGTTGCTTTCAATGACGAATATCCTTGATCCACCGCCGCTAACAGGTTCTAAAAATGTAATAGGATCCCTCTTCAGCTGTCCTAGTGCCTGACGTGAGAACTTCGCATTTTCGACAACCCGAACAATGATCCATCGATCCGGAACTGGTCTAAATACCGGACGAGATGAAGAAGACGATCCATCCCCAGCATTCGCAGCAGCAGCATCTTTATATCCATGCCTAAGCACTTGTCTCGCATGCACAGTCCGTGCACTGGGCGTCGTCGACATTCCCTGACGATACATCTTCGGCAAACTCCAATGCAAATACATTCCCTCGCGAGTAGTACTCTCCAACCTCTGAATCAGACCCGGAGGATACGAACTCCATAGCCTAGGCGCCAGGTACAAGCCACTCAAGTCAATGTCTCTGATATCAATAGACCCGAAAATGTCATGTTTGATGAACTCGCTTTCGAGTCGAAGATTGCGGTAGTTTGGAGGCGTGATCGGGGCGAGAAGTGCCCTGTTTTCGGCCTCCTTGATGGGGTCGGAAATTTGGCCGGGGGCTTGTTGGATGGGGAAGTAGGTGTGGGAGTTGAATATTAATGCGTCCACTCGTATGGGGACGAGAATGAATTTTTCCGAGGGGCTCGTCATTGTTTCTGACTGAACAGGATGCAAAGCACTCAGGAAAGTTGAGGTCAGGGTGTATAGTACAGGAGGCCATTTGGAGGATGATCGCGGAAGTTTTTAAAATCTCTGCGATAATATATACTTCAAGCTCTTGATCATCATGACATATCGGACCCCTGTTGACGAAGTTTGACTTTCCCGAACTTTCAAAAAGGCATGACTATTATTGTTTACCAAAATTCTAACAGCTAACATCTATCTTGCCAGTATCCACGTGCTCAGAAGCATAGCATCCCTCTATGACAAGCTTACTCTGAATAGAGTCCGATTCTCCCGGAGTACTTTTATACTTCTCCGTAATCTCAACAGTATACACTTGCCTTTCCGTCCAATTGATTCGTGGCTGCTTGATCATGAATGACGCGTCGTACGAGTCCATCAAATCGCCAACTTTCCTGGATATAGGCCTCATACGAACGACCAACGTACCAGAAACTGAAGGCGGCGGGTCAGGGTCATATCTGACAGAAGGAAGAAATCGACGAGCTCTTGAAAATGGAACCACCTCGGGGATTTCTAGTTGGCCAAAGGACGTCTGCGGTTTTGCAGGTGCACAGCTCAACGCTGAAAGGTCCGTAGATGTCCCCGATTCTGACGAGGCGGTGTTCGTCTCAGCCGCGTGCAGCTGTTGTTGCCCTGTCACAAACGGAGCAAGCAGATCAGAGACGCCGTCGCCCACTGGAATTCTTACTTCGATATACTCGAGTAACCAGCCTCGCTGTTTTGTGGTGGCAACGATAGAAAACCCCTGATCAACTAGCGGAGGTAGCTGACTGGACCATTTGCGTATCTTACCAACATCCATATTCGGCGGCAATAATCGAGACTTGGTATCTACTGGGATATTAGTTCCGCATACCATTGCACCGCAGAAGAATGTGCATTGCAGCTGAGAGGGTGAATCTCCCACAGCAGTCCCTGTCGAAAGCGGAGTGTGTGGGCTTCGCCCAACAGAGCGTTTCGATGATGAGTCTTTCCCATGATGATGGTGTTTGCGGCTCGCTGGATGACTGTGTCCACCGGCACTTGCTGACAATTTCTCAGATATTTTACTGGATCGATGCGTGTCACTCAAGCTCTTATTAGAACTTTCCTTTACGGCTTTCCGTTCTTTGGACACGTAACTGGCCCTCTCAGACACGTCCTTGGGTGGCTCACAATCTTTCGTCCCTAGATATATCTGCCGTTGAGGCGACGGTTTATATGGCTGAGTGTCATCAGCCAACTTTAGCTTCGGTATGTCTGCAATGAGCTGTACTCCCGTCAATGCCGGCGTAGGAGCAACATCATTATTTGTAACTCCTTTTATCGCGTCACTTGCCTTTTGGGCAAATTGTGGAAAGATCAAGCAACGACTGTTGAAATCAAAGACATGATCTTGAGCTTTGTATGTCTGTATCTCAGGTGGACTCCAGTCTGTGTTCTTACAGTCTGAACCAGTATAAACTCTCTTCCACTTCATCTGTAAAGAGTCGGGTGTCAGCTTAACACCAAGTTCAAAGCTCGTTTGGTGGTCTGGAGGTATGAAGGTAATCCCGTCCTTGAAGGAGCCATCTTCTGGGGTCCTATCAAACAAACAGAGAAGCATGTCATTATCTGGTTTATCAATCTTGAGAACCTCTGCTCTTTTATTGTCTCGATCTGGCCAAGGAGCTGATATGACTAGATCTGGAAACTTGGCAACGATTTCAGACCGCAAAATAAACCCCCAGCGGGGAATCTGTGGTAAATGGCCATTCGGCAGATTCGTCATCAAATACTCGTTAATCACTTTCTTGATGGACGTCCGGATACAATCTGTTTCGCGTGCATAATAATTCCCGAGACTCAGGGCACCGTCTATGAAGATATCTAGCCAGTTGTCGTCGAGATAGAAAGTACGAATGCTTTCCTTGGGCACGAATAAGCCGCTTGGAATGGTGTAATGGTAAGGAATACCATGGAGAAAGAATCGGTCAAGACACCATCCTAGGATGACAGCGTAATCCGGTGACGCAGGTGGGTTAAGTTCGTTATATATTGAATTCACAGAGCCTGAACTTAGTGCGTTCTGACGTACGATGCTGGGGATGTTTTTGATATAAGCTTGCTGGATGCTTTTTGACCCAAAAGTCAGTCCGCCACGAAGCGATCGTGGACGATGAGTTGATCTCTGCCATCGCAGTGCAAATGGTGGCCCCTGAAAATTGTTTCCGGCTTGCTGTTTCCCCTGAGCGTCATTGAGACTTCCAACCACTTTGTTAAAATTTCGCAAAACCGACTCTCTACTCATAAAGTCATTGTCCAATTCAATCTTGGCTTTGGCCAGGGCTTGTTCATGAATTGTAGCTCGAAGCCTCAACAAAGCTGCAACAAACACACGGTCTGACATTGCAACTGCCCGTCCAAGCTGCCAAGCAAGCTGATATGTCAAATCAAACATACCAAGGTCCTTATCAAAAATGATCAGATCGGTGCCAAAGTTGGACTGTTGTGGAAAATCACCCTTGGGATGAGGAGTTGGTGTTGGCGACAGAGGTCCTCGTTGAAAAGCTATTGTTTGTTCTCCTGTCCTAAGCCGGTAGTTGACCAGAGAAAGGCCCGCATCCATTCTTTGACGAATCATTTTCTCGACCTTTGTTTCGTCTGAAGGATCATCGCGATGTACATCTGGTAGTCTAAATGGTTGAGTACTTTGCCCTAAGTTCCTTAAAGTGTCAAACACGGAGACCTTTTCCGCTGGTATGCATGTATAAGACCAGCTGTATAGCGATATCAGAGCAGTCAAAGGTTCCTTTTTCTGAGAAGGAATTGTAATTTGCTCAGCGACCTTCCTCAGAGAGATGAGATGCACATATAACGTATTGTCATCCTTCAAGTCAAGCGGACCTGTGCGAGGGCACACTGTCACTGAGAATTGACCCACGTCATCGTCGGTGGTTTTCTTTTCACCTGGTAGATGGGTTACATTCACGTTCTTGACATGACTCATATACATGAACCGTGTCAAATCAGGCCGTGAACCTTGACCTGAACTTGGGTTTCCCGATCCATTACCGTTACCTCCAAAGATTCCTTCAAAAACAGTATTTGCAACAAAAACTACGTCCACCACAGTAGAATCGGTGACTGCGTCTCCAGTTTGTGGGACTGGCTGTGATATTAATGGATCCAGAGACACCAAGTCTGAGACTTTCATGCGGAAGGATTTTGATTTCGGATTTTGAGCTGGAAGCTTTGGCTGCATGGCATTCATTTGCTCCGATGATGGAGTAATCTCCGACTCAGTGAAAACGAGCAACCCTAGCCATGGCATTTTCATCGTGGCGGTATCCTGCGACTTCTCCATACCTGCCAACCAAGGATAGTGCGGGTCATTGAAAGTAATACTCGGGAGGACACTGGGATAGTCTTTATGCGCTTGAGGAGGGTAGATTGAATCCACCACCTTAGGGTCTACCGACCATTTCGGACCTTCCACGGAAAACTGTTTTCTCGTTACCAGCGATGGCTCAGACGTTGTTTTGCCAGCTCGTGTGATAGAGATATTCTGAGTCACTTGGGCTGTATAGGAATCCTCTGGCAGTCCCGGACTGAAGTATGAATAAAGCTGCATGCAGCCACTTTCTAGCGTTTTGAGTAGGCCGTCATCCTCTGATAGCAGTTGAGAAGATTTTCCATTCTTATCAACAGCTTTTCCTGTCCATTCAGGCTTTCCGGCTAGCCCTCCATACCGCGATAGATGGGCCAACACTCGGCTTCGTGGGCCGTGCCTCTGTTTTCGCGATGATATTTTTGTCATTGATGCGTTTGATGTTCTGATCTAGCCTCAAGTATTTCATGTGAAAATCGGTACATTGAAGATGCAAAGGGAAAAAGAAGGACAAGAGGAGAAGAAGTGGTCCGGGACAAAGTTCCGTTGAGTTTTTTGGTTAAAGGAAATTATTACCCTATGATCAGGGGGACGAACCTTACCACGAAGACGTAACAAATTGCTTGATTCTCGAGACTCCGCAGAACGAAGCTGAGAACACACTCCCTGCCATACCATATCACACTCTGAGAGGAAAGCTCAGGCACCGGATCGATCGCTTCACAATGTCGACAGCCAGGTATGAATTCAGGGTGGAACTCTACCAAATCAACTGTAGCGAGGATAGTGTTGGGGAAGCCGCCATTATGCTAGTGCTGAGAAGACAACGAGGAATAGCAGAATACAAGATTGCGTCTTCCATTCTTATTGACTGCGGGCTGCATACTAAAACAGCTAACAAAGTCTTTCGGACCATTGATTGCATCAAGACAAAATATCCCGGCGAGTTCAGATTTGATACAGTTGTAATATCTCACTGGGACAGAGTATGTATATTTGATTGATTTTCTCTCATTGCTGGCCTATCTTGATGTGAACCGTTGCTGAAGATAGACTTTTCGATAGGACCATTACAGGTAGACATGTGTGTTGACCCTTTTTTATGCATATCGCTTATACATATCTGATTCAGGGGCTTCGTGGAATTCATGAATCATGAGAGAACCACATGGAAGAATATAAGTGGTACAGACCAGTGCAACTGGTTCAGGTACGATGAAAAGGATGGCAATCCAAAGACTTACTTCTATGGACAGGAATGGGACACCTCCAAGCTCAAGGACGTCTTCGCCTTGAACGGAACGTTCGGGGTGGATGGTACAGTTTCGATGTCATTCAAGCCCAAGTATTTTCCATGGAAAAACAATGTTTGGCGAGGTCGGTTTAGAACAAACAAAAATGACCCTGTCACGGGGACAAACCTCATAAGAAACACAACATTGTCATATCCACGAACGAGTATCAAAGGGCTGAATGATTTGTTGAACGCAAACCCTCCTTCTCACTCGTTGGATTCTGCTGAGCTCCAAGGACTGCCGGGACTATATGTCGTGGGTGTCGATAACCAGATCCTGGGCAAGACTGGATATACTGTAGTCAATGAGCCCTACAACTCCAAATCTGTGGCCAATTATGGATCTATATTGCTACTACTCGCTTGGAAAACCGAGTCAGGACCCAAAGCTTCTCTGTACTCCGGTGGAGATGCAGAATGGTATCAAGAGGAGGCCTTGGCAGACTGGCTGAAGGGAATACAGGTCCCAGTCGTTAAAGCTGGTCACCACGGAAGCCGAGCTGGTACTTCTACGAATTTCATGTCCTCTGCAAAGCCAGATTACTTCCTGATTTCTGCAGGTCGCCAGTACGGCCATCCAGGTAGGCCATTTCGATTTTCTACTTATTCACTCTCGAAAACTAACCCAAAACCGCTTTTCAGTGCCCGAACTTATCTTTTATCTGCATGCATGGTTCTCATGTCGTGAACGCGTGGCTTCAGTAGAAGAAAAACGAATATTCTCTACTTGCTTTCCATTTCACATGGGTATTTGTACTGCCTCCGGAAAGATTCGACATTATATTAGTCAATTTCAACAAGCGAGGTTGATAAATCCTGACCGATTCTTAAAGAATCCCAAAGACTCCGCCGTTGAGGCCTACCAGAAAGCGCTTTCTGACCTGGACTTGAAATCCCTCGAAGATCTCAGACAAAACCTGGAAAAGGAAAAGCCTGGTGAAAAGCGGCGAAGCGTTTTGACAAAAGCTTTACGTGAACACTGGGCTAACTGGAGCGATATGTCGCATCATTACTTCCCTTATCGAGGAACAGATCTAGAAGGCGACGCGAGGTTTGGTTCAACTCGGAGTGTTCTAGCCATAATAGTGACTATCACGCCGGAACCCAATGGGATAACGTTCAGTAAGGAAGAGGATACGACGCCGGGTGTCCCGAAAAGGAAGACGAGAAAAAGTCCTCGTGACAAAAGAAGCCTCAAGAAAAGACGCAAATGGCCTGTCAAGTGGCAGAAATTGGACGTGAAAGCTGGAAGCCAATGGCAGGGACGAGAGATCATCGCCTGCGTGGAACCCGAAGCCGACGAAGTTACATGGTCCATGAGAGGAGTGGCAGAGATCTTGATAAAAGACTTTGAGTGGGGGGGCAGTGCTGCCCGACAACCAGAGCTTCGCAGTAGTCATGAAACTCCTGCGAGATATGAAGTGAGAGAAGACGGTGATCGGGTCTCCAACCAATACCCATTGCATTTCAACGCTGTATGCTCATCAACATACCCAAGCAGTCCAGACTCTGGCTGTCTGGCACTGCAACAGGACTCGAATCTAGATTTCTTTCTACGACAGACAGAAACAGGCCGTCTCGAGCTGTTAGACTACATCGATGTAGCTGCGGAAGATAAGCAATGGGTAGCAACTGTCTCTACCTCCGACGACCTTGCTCAATGGTGGTGTGAGCTATTTCAAGATTATGAGGTAGCCTCTAGCTCCTTTGAACTGAGTGGTACGGGGAACGAAGTAAACGCGTTCAAATTAAGCAGGCTACTCTTTGACAAGACGCTGAAGCTTGCCTATTCGTCAGATCTATCGACATTGGAGACGGCGTTTCAAATTTCGAAGACAAGATTACGTTCCAAGCTAGACGACAGCGGCATACAGCACGGGACTTATAATCTTATATTGGGTTTGTTGGACGTTGAAAGTTGCGAGAACGTCGATAAGATCATTTATCTCGACGATTTGTGCAATTTGTTCGAAATCAGCGTTCCGAAAATGCTTGCTGACTGGAAAATTCAGTTAAAGCTCCAGACCTCCACGGATACAGGCGAAGCGGGAGACTTGCCCATCATTAATGCAATCTGGCTCATGCCAGGTTATAATTATCAAACCAATTGGCGACTTCATGCTGTTGAAGCTGCAGCACAATCCGATCTCAAATCCAAATTGCTTGCCCAACTCCTGCCCGATTGGACTATAGACTCAGTTAAGTTCATTTTCACGAAAACGCTAAGCCTGCTGACCCAGGACGAGATCTCCATTGAAAGCACTTTGACGATTCATGCCCGTGTACAGCCGAAAGGCGGACAAAAGGACTACTGCGATGCCTATATTTCTTTGTACGATACCTCTGCCGAAATCACTCTGCGGTGGAATGATACCACAAATCCCATGGATTCATTCTTGACATGGATGGAAAACCATTCTTCTTCGGCACTACTTGAGTACAAGAATTTTTTAAACGGTCTCAATCGACTTTCCGGCTCGCCTCAAAACGGCTCAGAGTATCATTTGCGACAGGTGTGGTTCGAGGTTGAGCTTCCGCATGATACGAGTGGTGCATCAACAGACTCGTATTCGATCAGTTCGCTTGCCATGGATTTCGAGTTGGACCTAAATTGGAAATCTTCTACAGAGACTAACGCATTCTTGATGACCTTCACGTGGGACAAAGGGTCAGAACAATCCAAGTCCGAATTGATTGGTTCAATGTGGCCATGCCCGAGTGAAGAACAGGACATGGACCCGTCGCAGATTATGGATGCGTACAAGCTGAAACCTGATCCACCGGAGCCGCCTGTCCTGACACCAATAGTCAAGGATTATGCGAAGACCGTCTCATTAGATTCTTTGCCTGGCATGGGGCAGCTGGCGAGTGCGCTACCACGAGAGATTCACGTTGATTTTTCGGTTTTGAACGTGGGAATCACAAGTGATCGAGTGTCTTTCTCCGGTGTGATAGTGGTCGAATCCGCAACAAATGATGATTACTCGTATAAATTCCCTCTCGTGGACCTCAACTTGAACTTCATTTGGAAATTTGATGATAGCAACAATATGTCCTCCTCCTTGAGCTTTGACGCCATAGCTCCCCTGTCATCAAACTCAGCAATAAAGGCAACATCAAATGATGATGACGGTGATAACAGTGACTTGCCTCTATGCATCTGTTCACTAGATTATATCTCTGGCCGTTGGATCCTCTCGGCTACCGTCGAGGACTTGAGTGGAGGAAATCTATATTCTCTTTTACCCAAATATGGCGATGCAGATACAGTCTCCAGATTGCTTGGCGAGGTTTATATTCCTCGTCTCAATATAACATATACATATAATAGGACTGCTGGGAGTACGACCGGGGACACATTCAAGGCTGATGGTGTATTGCGTCTAGGCAAAAATGTCAACCTAGCCTTGACGTTCAACTTGAACGACAGCAAATCCTCTTCTTGGGATCTTTGCGCCGAACTTTCATATGATTCGAACACAACAACCAGTGTGGGTGACTTGGTGTCTTCCTTTTCTTCGGATCTGCAGTATTTGTTCCCTCAGTTCCTGTTGGAGCTGGAACTGGATGTGAATGAAAACACGAAAATAGACTTGAGGTGCTCCAAGCCTAATGGTGACGATTCGCATACAGTATTGGGGATCTCAGCAGATTTCAATGGCCTCAAGTTTAGTTTTGGTCAGATTCTCAAGAAAGGCGACACCAATCCACCAAAACGGATACTGAGATTCGCCGCGGACACTCTTCCAGCCATACAGACAATTCCTCTTGTAAACGAATTACCACAGCCGTTCGATGAGTTGAATTTTTTGTGGTTGAGCGCCACTTTTACTCAGGGTGAGGTTACTCTGCTTAATTCGGAAATCTTTAAGACAGACCCTCTGCTTTACGTCGATCCGACGAAACAAGTCACTTCTGACCCCAAGAGACGGAAAGCCACGACAGGGGTCGATGGTCTCCCTGTTGATCCCATTGTTTTCAAAGCCGGCTGTCATTTTCAAATCGTCAATAGCAATTCCTCTGGAATTCCAGACCTCATCTTGGACTACGATTTCCATGCCAAGTCTCGACCAAAAGACGACAAAAAGTTGTTAGTATCATCGAATGACAACGATATCGAAGACAACAAGGCAAAGTCCGCGCCATTCTCTGTCAAACGAGGACCATTGTCAATCTCCGGCGTGGGACTTGCATATAAAAATGGCAAAGTTGTTATTTCACTTGATGCGTCTATTTCAATCGGTCCGGTGACTGGCACATTGAACCAATTCTCTTTATCGGTGCCCGCTAATAAGCTTACCACATTGGGAGTTACAGACATGGCCGTTTCCATACAAGGTATTGGACTTTCATTCAGTGAACATCCGGTGTCAATGTCGGGTTTGCTCATCAAAGAGGACGACGGGTCGTGGGCTGGAGGTGTATCCATCGACTACGACCCTTATGCATTTATGGCTGGAGGAATGTACAAGAGCGTTCAACGTCCAGGTGCGGCTGATATTTCAACCGTGTTAGTCTTTGCACGTTTAGATGGCCCATTGGTCGAGCTCGAATTCGCTACTATCTCCAAGATCACAGGTGGATTCGGCTACAACAACGCCATGACTTTGCCAAACGTGAGCAATGTGACCCAATTCCCGTTCTTGCAGGCAGATCTAGGAGATCAGCCACTCGCTGTCCTCACCAAGTTCTTGAATCCATCTCCCATTACCTGGTTTACACTCGCCGAGGGACAATTCTGGCTAGCTGCGGGTTTGACATGTACTGCCTTCCAAGTCCTCGATATCCAGGCAGTTGCAACCGTATCCTGGGGCAGCGAAGGTACGAAACTGGGCGTATTAGCCGATTGCGTAGCCAAATGCCCGCTCGGTGCCAGGGATGATGACGAGCTCTTCCTGCTCATGGACCTCGGCATCATTGCCGTCGTTGATCCAGGAAAAGGGATCTTTCACTGTGAAGGAGAACTTCAACCAAGCTCGTTTGTGCTCAATAAATCGTGCCATCTACACGGCGGCTTTGCGCTGTGTTACTGGTTCCAAGGGTCCGGTCACGAAGGTGACTGGGTGTTTACGGTTGGCGGCTATCACAGTTCCTACAAACCTCCTCCGCACTACCCTATTCCTTCCCGTTTGGGAATCTCGTGGGACTTTGATTCTTCAATCAGTATATCCGGCGAGGCTTACTTTGCAATTACACCCAAGGTCTGCATGGGCGGCGGTAAGCTACAAGTCACATTTCAAGACGGCCTGTTACATGCCTACTTCGACGCCTGGGCGGACTTTTTGATAAATTACCGCCCATTTAGCTTCGTGGGCGATATTGGTGTTTCTGTGGGGATTGGATTCACGATCCATATCTGGTTCTTTACAATCAATTTCAACGTCCATTTTGGCGCTTCGGTGCATTTGCATGGGCCGCCGATGGCGGGATACGTGTTTGTTGATTGGGATATCATCTCATTTACCATTCATTTTGGTGACTCGTCCCCCAGGAATGACCCGTTGACATGGGATGAGATGTGGGCATTGTTGAAG
This sequence comes from Talaromyces thailandensis, assembly GCA_019828575.1. Lineage (NCBI taxonomy): Eukaryota > Fungi > Ascomycota > Eurotiomycetes > Eurotiales > Trichocomaceae > Talaromyces > Talaromyces thailandensis. The sequence goes on along the minus strand of JACVQZ010000050.1, from coordinate 50,193 downwards.
CAGGTCGATAACTCTGCTGGAGGTGGCGGCGGTGACAAGGGGACCGCTGTCCATGTCATTGCAGCAACAGGGGGTCTTACGCATTCTCAGGCGGATACAGTCAAGATTACGGCAGAGACGAACGACAAATGGGATGTGTCTGGTGGTCAATTCGAGTTTACCGTCAAGTCATTGTTCCCAATTACACGATTCATATACAAAAACTCGGAGAATGAAAATCGGGTATATGATTATCGGGGGCCATCGACATTCATTAAACCGATGCATATTACAAGCAGCGATAAGGTGGATTCTGAGTTGGAGATTGAGATTATACCTGATAGAGTATCAATGCCATGTTTCCCGACAGAACCTATCATTGAGTCTGTCCCGACTGCATTATGGGGAGCGTGTAAGTTCAGACCCATTTCACCTCGCGACTACCATCTAACCACGAACAGACGATTCAAATCTGGATCCCAACAGCGGCCAAACCGCAAAGGACCTCCTGAAATCCTCAGACCCAACAGTCCCCCAACTCATGGGCATTCACCTGCTTACACCGCCCCCAAACCTCTCCCATGATAACATGTGCCCCTTCCCTGTGCGAGAAGTATGCTCATTCTTCGTGTTCGACGAACCCGAAACACCCAAGATACCTACACCAGCTACTCCGTCCTTGGAAAGTACTTGGTTGCCAGACCCAGATATGCAACATGCAGACCCAACCTCAGCAAAGAGAGAATGGGCGAAACCGGACTTTTTGAGTACATGGACGTCTCTGTTGAGTGATAGGTCTGGCATCCCGAGCACGAATGTGGATAGGATGTACGAAAACTTTAGCAAGACTTTACCAAAAGCAATCTTTGAAAGGGGGAAGTGGAATGAGTGTTTTCCTGTTTCGCCGGTGGTGTCGTTGGAATCGGCTTAATTCTTCTTTCTGAACGCGTTGGACTTTTCCCTACTAAAAAATATAATTCTCTCATGTACTATGCTAAATAGAACGTTCAAAAATTACTAAAGCCCCAGTATCAGTTTATGTAGAAGCATCGTGGCGGCGCAGCGAACTACGACAATATCATTTGAAGGAAGCCCTAATGTCCTATTCGGGCAAGTCTCCACAAGCAGCCTCGACACGAGCTTCTCGCTCCCGAGGTCTTCTCGACTGAGTAGACATCAACTTGCTTTAAACGGCTGTTCAGATGTTCTCAAAACAAGAAAATGGGAGTTTCTCGCTAAGATACGAAGTCAATGCATTGAAAACAATCCTCTACTTAAACGAACCTAGCCTAAATCCTAGATCATACCCAAACAATAACAACCACAACATCAATCAACCAAGCCACGCCCTAACAAGCCTCAGAAACACTCAATCAAATCGAGGAAGATAAAAAACCACGACAAACAAAAGCCAAACAACCTACCCACCAAAGCCAGTGCACAGAGCGGAATCCATTTAGAAGGGCGATGCGTAGATGGAAAGTGGAATGGAGATGATGCAGGCAAAACAAAACAACAAACAGTACATAATGTAGGACATCAACAGAAACGGAAAAATAGGCAGGCAGACAGCATTCACTGATGGAATAAACGGTACAAGAGGTGAAACGCTGCTATCGGAAAGAAACGCAATAGGGACTTTTTGATGGTCCTCTTCCAGCTCGTCATTGATATCGATCGTCCTTCTCGATCAGGGCGAATGATAGAGGTATCTTTCTCGCTTTTTTTCTCGTAGTCATGTTGCTCATTTCGTTCTCGCGTGAATCAGTCATATCATCGAATTCGTTCGCTCATTTGCCCCATTCTCTCATGATCATTGATCGTTATAACAACAGACGCTCAAACCAAGGTGCTCGCGCTCATGCTGATGCATATGCTTCGCTTTTGCTCTTGCTGTCGCTCGCTCTCGCTCACTCTCGTCATGCCATGTACCACGAATCCATGCATTATTCAATCTTTATCAGAATCATTCAAACTCGAAAATTTTTTTGCTCAGTCGTTTGCGTCGTCCAATCATGTTCATAATCTGTTCATGCTGGGCTGCCCCAGGAGAATATATCTAAAACATGAGAGGTAATAGTAATAATAATAATAGTGGAAACACGCGACAAGGGGGGGAAGGCGAATATAAAAAAAGTAAACAGATAGATAGGATTATGAGCTCATCGCAGGAAAAAAAAAACAATAGCATATTTTCTCTTCGGATTCTTTCTTTCTTGGAGTCATCTCGTCGTCCATCATCGAATCGTTATATTGAAAACAAGTCTGCATGTAATAGCGGAGACTTTCGTGTCAAATTACAATTGTCGTAATCATTTCCTCGCCCCAAAATTTCTTCTTGTGTGTGATATATTTTTTTTTGTCATTCTCTTGAAACATTTGCACTTGCATGTCGTCTGGATCTAGACCTCGTTCTAGTCATAATCCAGTCATGATTTATCCATCCTACTCAACGATAATCTCCACGCCGGAACCCGTACGAAGTTCGTCGCTGCCGCGCGGTTGGTGGCCGTTTTGGCGTCTGAATCCGGAACCGCGTTCAGGGGCGGGTCCTCGAGGTTGTCGCATAGGAAGACGTTCCTGGGACTGGTTGTCAAATCCTATTCCGATAGAGCGGTTGCTGCCAATAGCTCCAGCTGGCGCACCTTGGTTATCCTGTTCCCAAGAGAACATTCCGCGCAAGCGTCTAGGGCTGCCAGCGGGGCCGCCGAGACTCGTACCGAGGGAAAGACCTCCAAGACTGTTGACGAGAAGTCCATCATCTCGCTGAAGACCAAGGGAGGCACCGGATGGTGTGGGGGTCAGAGTAGGGGTGTTGGATGTTCCACTAGCTGTTCCATCGTATTGTTGCTGGAGACGCGCGCCATTGGTCTGTAGTGTGGCGGGAAAGCTTGCAGATGATGGCACCGGAGACGGTGTGTAAGAGCGCAAGTCAGCGAACGACTTTGCTGCGCGCAAGTTCTGTGGGTTGCCAAATCCTCCAGGCGACTCCAGAACACCTAGAAAACCAGAGGTCTGACCACGCATGGTACTGAACGGACCAGGTCCCTCGCTGCGGGACTCGCTGAAATCAATAGTCGCGGCGCGGTTCAAGCCACGGCGAGATGCCTCGGCGGCGTGTACGGTTGCGGGAATCGAAGACAAGGGTGGGCTGACGTTAGAGCCAGGGGGCGCGCGAAAGACGTGCACCTGGCGTTGTTCTCCAGTTCCACGCGACGCATGGCTCAATCCCATGTTATGTGCAAGAGTGTGGACGGTTCGACGCTGAACTGGCGTGAGGTTGGATGGGAATATAAGGGCTTCACGGCCCATGTCTTCCTTGAACAAAAGCATCTGCGAGTAGAATTGCAAGGTTTGGCTATCGTTCAAATCGACGTCTAGTGTCTTGTTAGTTCCGCTAATCAAACCACAAAGAAGAATGGGGAAGTCAAAAATACCAAGCTTGGGTCCGCGCTGTGAGACGGGTGAAGGCGATGTTGCGGGAATGTGCGAGGCTAATGAAGACATGGAACTTTGTGTCTGTAGCTGGGATGCAGCAATAGGGCGGTGCTGCTCTTCGAGTTGCCCTCGACGTTCCCGCTTCTCTCGTTCGATGCGTTCCCGTTCCTGTAGCGGGAGCATCTTCTTATATTCAACGCGCAATTTGCGACCCTGGAGTTCGAAATGGTTGAGCACATCGATCACGGTGGCAGTTTCCTCGGCGGATGTGAAGTTGGCAAAGGCAAGACCGCGGAAAACGCCGTTGTCGAAGTGATAATTAAAGGCATATGGAAGAGGAAGGTTCATCTCGGTCATCAGTTGCACGAGCTGTTCCTTTTTGACCGCAAAAGGAATATTCTTAATGACGATCGCGGTAGGAATCAACTCGTCGTCACCGTCCTGGCTAGAAGAGGACTGCATTTGTGTGCCAGGGAGGGGGCCCGGGGCCAAGCCGGTCAAGGACGAAGGAACACCGGGTTGTTGATCGAGCCAAGGCTGTGTATGTGTCAGTGTTCTAACCCTACAGTAAGCGACTTCGGAGACTTACCGTTGGAAGTCCAGTCCTGCCCCGAGAGGGCTTCATTCTACCAGTAGCGGAGCCGATTCCCGCAAGAGAGTGTCCACCGGCGAATCCGTTGGGATTCCAGGTCTGCGAGCCGGAAAGTTCATAAGCGTAATTTGTGCCACCGTGTAGCGGGTTGAGGCGATCCAGCCGGGACGTGTCATATCTGGCTAGCGGATCGTCATAAGGATTCGTGGGCATAGGACCGTACGCGTCAAACTGGCGTGATGGCTGCCTGTGGAGAGTTTGAGGATGACGTTGCGATCCTGGCGATCGCGATGAAGAGTTGTCGTGATACATGGTGTCTGTCGAGTCGGGTCGGAGTACAACACGAGACTAGTCAGATTCGGGAGGACTAGGAGGATGGGATCAGAACCAAATGACTATAGGCGCAGGATACCACAAGTAAATGAGTAGACCGCGATACTGGAAAGTGGTTTCTGGTGCTGTCGAAAAGTGGGCTGGGTTTGACGGTTTGTTGGTGATGCGGGATCGGATCGAATATTATTTGTGTCCCAAGGGATCGCGCGAGCTAAGGATACAAAAAATCCCGCGCACTTATAAATATCCGAAGGCTTATACTCGGCTGGTGCAAAGGTATCGTAAGCGAGAAAAAAACAGCGAAAATATAGAATAAAACAGAAGAGCAGTCGTTATCGCAGGAGTAAACAGGGGATGCTGAATATGTGGTGGCACTCTCCTCGCTGTTGAATTTTTCGCTGGTGGCCGGAGTGGATCGGTCAGTAACAACAACACGACAGACAAAGGCGGAAGAAGGGTGGGGGGCGGGCGAGAGAGGAAAAGAGGAGAGGTGATGAATCACGGAGTTCCTCAGGGCATCGAGAATGAAGAAGATAGAGAGAGAGAGAGAAGGGGAAAAGAAGATGGATGGGATAGGAAGGGGGGGGGGGGAGACGAGGATAAAAGAGGAGAGGAGGAAAAGAGGAAGAGAAGAGGAAGGAGCGGGAGAGGGAGAGGGAGAAGGAGAGGGAGAGGGAAAGACGGCAGCCACTGAAAGGCGGTGGATTGTGGACTGGCTAGACTAAGTTAAGGGCCGCCAGTGTGGGGTGGCTCTCCTTATTGACCACCACCACCACCACCACCACCATCAACACCATACTCCGTACTCCGTACTGCTCCTTCATTTCTATTGCATAGTTATTACTACGTCTTACTACAGTCTATATCGCCCTGTGCAGACGGTCTTGGGATGCCGTTATGCCTCAGCAGAAGCTCAGTTCGCAGCAGACTCGATATACGACAGCCCGACCATTGCCACCGGGGATTCAGCACCCATCGTTCTATCTGAGTGACTACGACGCAGTCCTTCACATCTTCATAGTCCAAAGGAGTTACGGTTAATGGACCCATTCATCCGGTCATCTATTAAGCTACTTACATGTTATTTGCTATGGGGCTCGTTGAGTTTATCAGGGACTGCTATAGACTCACTATCCCGGGCGGATAGTTAGTACTACGTACCACTTGCCGTCGTGCCCCTCCATTTATATTTCCCATGAATCAGTTACGTCCTGTTTCATGTCTGACCTGACAAAAAGAAGAGAAAAAACCAAAGACAATACGATCGTTCTACAGTTCTCATATCAATCCATCGCATCTCGAAAAGAGATGTGGACGTTCCATCCCCGGGGACGTGGGAACAGGGCCGCCCCGGTCCGCCACGGCCGGATGAACGTCCCTAACTTTAGCATGTCTGTTGCCATTCATGTCTCCTGGCATTCTCCCCCTTGATTTGCTGCTCACTTCGTCCTGTTTGCGACTATGCAAACTCAATCAAGATTTAATCGGGTCCAACAATGTGTCCGTTGGCTGTCGTCGTGTTCCAACCTTCTGGAATTCGGAATGAGGACCGGCCAGTGGAGCACGAGACCTGAATGGATAATCGCCCAGTTTCAAGTTTTAGGACACCCCTTTGAACTTTCTGGTCATCCGCCCTACTCCAGTGCTACGTACTTCAGACGTGCGTACTACTTTTGGCGTCTGTGTACAGGGAGTTGCAGCCGAAACTACTAATCAGGCAGACGAGTATTTTAAGCATGTGCGCTCATAATTGGGTAGGACACATAACGTCTCCGAGTCCTTCCTATCCAACTTTGCAAAGAGAGGGTTAACATGCTATTCATAGTGATAGTGGACCAGAAATCCCAGCAACAAACGTTCCGGCGATCTCCTTAATCGAGTTCCTGATTTAAGGGGCGCCTATTGGATACCCGGTCGATGCTAGAAGCAAATTCGAGTATTCTCTAATTTTTCACCTTTGCCACGACCCGTAAGTAGTTAGCCCATCACGGACAAAGCTATTATTGTCGATACGAGCAAACCGCCATTCATATTGGCTATCACTTCTGAAACAAGACTCTAACCGGCAGTCTTAGGCTCTAGCACGGAAGGGTCAGGGTTCTGTCTTGTTGGTCTTGTCATTGTGTCATCCGGTATCCTTGTGGTCATTCCTGAGAGCCACATGATTCGATGCAATACACTGATTCGCGCACATCGAAGGTCACGTCAGGATCATAGCTTGTCAAACCGATCTTGATATGGAACACAGTCAAGTCATCCAAGAATCGCATCGTTTGTGTAACCGGCTGATTGTATGAAGTGGTGAACCCAAGAAGGAGTTGAGGATGGAGCAACACTTTCCAAGCCAAAAGGGGGACTCCCACCACGCTAGCTCGTACTCGTATTGGGCTTAGCGTAATACAGCATCCAATAATCGGACGATCCGGTCCATCTTAGACCTTTCTGGCTTTTGCCCTCGACATTTTGACTCCGATACACACGCGACAACACTCCACGAAAAGACCTCAAGAGTGCTTTTCTACGTCTCTTCATCTCCACTATTCACTAAAATGCTGTTCTATCGCTCCGCCTGTTGCCTAAGACCCCTTTCTTGTCCTGCCATAACCATTCTCGGTCCCTGTCTGTCACTGGCATACTACGACGTTGACCCCATGACTGGGTTTTGATCATATGGGCCACGCTACGCACCACCCTAAGTAGCATGCAGCTATATGTATCCTACACCACGGCCACATTCATCGTCTTGTAGTCGTCAAAATCGCGTTTCGAGTCCCTCTTTTGTTCTTGCCGCTACGGAGTACACCAGCTAAAAGTGTGGAGGCACCGTCTGGAATCGACGGTGGCGAAGTCAACTTCACGTCAAACATTGGCCGAGCTATTTCCCTTATTTTTCTTATTCTGATCCATCGCTAAAAAGCTAACGGTTGTCTTGGAGAATTACTATGTATGACTCCTTGGCTTCTAGCAAAAAGAAACGAAAATGAGGCTGAGTTGTGGGTCATTGCTTCGTTTTGTTCCTATTGCATCCCCACAGTAGCTTACGCAGTCATATTACTCGTCTGGATGCTGATATGCTACAGCTCATAGCAACTAATCCTCTATCTGGGAGGCAATGGAGTGGTTGGATCAACGTGAGCGAACGATTAGCGCCATCAATATGGTATGATGCCATAGTCAGTTCGTGGACGCAGCGTTGCCACCGATCTTTCATCCAGTGACTACGTATGAAGGTCTCAAATATCCATACAGTTCATTACGGATGTCGGGAGGTGGGACCATGAATCCATTCATTGATCCTGGAATAGCCACTTCTTTCCGAATATACTCCGTACTTCTAAAATCATGAGGTTCCTGTCACATACGCCACAAACGTCTTTTTTCGATGCGCGAGACTATGACAGGAAGGTTCGCCGACCAGTGGTCTTCATTAGATAAGTGGATCGAGCTGCGCCTGCCTCGATATTAAGAAAGTCCCCATCCGGGATCTCTCCGTTTGAAATGGCAATGATGCACGGATGTCCCGAATAAAGGGGCATCTGCGAATTCCTCCTTTGCCATGTTCACACCCTTGTCCTCCAGGTGGCATCTCCACTCCCAGGCAGAAATCAATGCACAATCGTACCTCGAAGGCTCGAACATCAACACCATCAGCAAGATAGAACGTGAAACTTTGACCTGCAGCCTGTTCCAGCGGCGTAAAGCATTCAGTATCAACGGCGGCTCCAATTCGGCTCAAAGCATTAGAAACACTGTATCCCATCCGTCTCATAGCAGTCGGGAGTGCTTCGGAACTGATCAAGCCAATGCTTGCCCCCGGACCCATATGACCAAATCATGCAATATACTGTAGAGAACAACAAAGGCGGCAATATGGTTCGACAATAGTGAATATGTGCCACCGGAAATGAAGCCTAAAACTATATATACAACAAACCCCAATTATACCGATATACCATCGACCGACGATGTGGCTATACCAGACATCAACGACAACACCGGGACGGGAAGAACTGTCCAAATGACCTGCCAGATTGCAGTGGTTTGAATATTTCCATCTTTCACCAAAGACGACATAATAGTGCTGCCATTGGGGAAATTGATAATATCATAAAGGCAATACGCTAAAGATGTCGCGAAGAATCGAAAGCGGAATCGATAAACCAGAAACCAATAGAACCGGAGCGGTTTCTTTCTTTGTGATTTGAAATTGAAGTGCTGGTACAGAGTTGGGTCAGCCATGAAAAAACGGGGAATCATGACGATGTATAGAGAGCGTGGTAAGTTACGGAAAGATTGCTGTTGCTTGCTCCCAGGCAGGTCAGGTATATGATCATTTTGTTGCCATCAACGTACTGATGGTGACTAGCAAGGAGGTAAAGAGTAGACCGGCGCGCGGGGACGCCGTGTCAGCGACATAGCGAAAAGCAACAACGCTAGAATTGCACCTATTAGAAGCGAGTAGTATACTAGTCCTGGTCTGTATTTCTGCTGTGTAGCCTTTCGCACTGAGCAGCTATATGGAGATGACTTTTGTAGGGTTGGCCCGGCCCGTTCTAAAGCCATCATTGAATTTGGCGATGTACTTTTCAAGATTAGATATTGCATGAAACGATTGTCAACTAATATAAAGAGCTCAATAAAGTCAAGTTACTCTGCCATTTCGTGGGACGATTGGCCTGGCTCGTTCCGGTTCCAGCCTCGCTGCACGACAATTTCCTTCAAGTCAGGTACAAGTTTCGGACTCGGATACGAGATCTCAGACATCTCGCCAATGGCTTGAACCTGATTAATTTGGTATAAGTAGAGGAATAGAAAAATACCTAGAAAAAGAGGGGAAGCGTAGTTACCTAAGGGATTCTCGAAAGGCTTCTCTCTCGGCATGCCGATCGATATCGGGTTGGGTCGTATACCGATCGGTCACTTGAAGTATCAGGAATGGCATTCTTAATAACAAATCCGTAGAATAACAGCTCCTTGCTTGATCAGCTGATCGACTCGATTATTCCTCTTCCATTTTTATTTGGAAATGTCGTATGTACGGGAAAAGAGCTTAGTGGAAGCTGTTTTCACAGCCCATATGCAGGATGATCAGATCTATACCAGTCATACCGGTCTTTATAGCTCAAATCTTCCGTACAATCTTGTCTAACATGCCCTCAGTAAGCCCAACATACGCTCGTAAATATATTTGCAAATCGTTACCCTACTGACCGGGGCAATCCCAAGAACAAACACTTCACAGAGGTACCTCTTCACATGATACTGTTTTGTATATTTCTATCCCCTTGTACACCATAACAGCCTCTTATGTGCCTAGCCTAGAAGATACCCTCGATGGCCAGATACCACAGACTTCATTCAAGGTTTATTGGCATCTTCTCTCGTTTTCAGCGCCAAGATAGGGGAGAAGCAGAGAAGTTAACAATTATACGGTAGATCTCTTTCTTTAGATACTTAGCGGTTACAGATATACAATTGAATTGAATACTGGATCTCTGCTTCTTTAGGCGGAAGACCCAGGACGGATTATCTAGATAGTCTGTAGCAGGGCATATGTTGGGAGCATTTATTACTAGAATTATTGGCTATTATATCTATGACTTGTCTACCTCCTATATATAACGAGTGAGAAGCTCTGTCAAGGAAACGCCGAGAGTACCAGTGACGTGTACATCACTCGGAGCATTGTCTCGCCCTCATCTGGCGTTTCGGCCGGGGGCCTTCGGGCTTGCTCATAGACCACCATGCCTATGAGGGTCCCTCATCCTTCAAAACACATAAGGACACGTTCCACAGAGCCTAGTCAATTTTACTAGGTCTCGTCGGGGGCGTGCCCATCCCCGGAAGCCTCTCCTTGTAGGGCTTCCCGTCCTTACTGGTCACCTAGCTCAGCTTCCGTAGCTGCTTGTTCCTTATCCCGAAAAAGGTCGGGCGTTGCTCACGAACTGGAGCAGCGCTGCAGTGGCTCTAGGCCCACTAAACAGACGGGCCTCTGGGGCGTCCTCCGCCGCTGTAGATAAAGGGACTTCGGCCTCAACCAGGCCCTTATACAACGCCTGTCGGGCCCTACGGCGCTCCCGGCACTCGAAAAGAATGTGGGACACCGTTTCCCGTAGCCCTCTGCAGGCCTGCCCAGAGTCACTCTTAAGCATCGTGCCCGGGCTGAAAGGCTCTGTGTTGACCTGCGATGTGGACAACATCATGTATCGTGGCGCATTTCTCGGTCTAGAAACGGGGATTCGGGATTGCGATAGTCGAGCGAAAGACATGTCAGACTAGGCTGAGGGTCTTGAAAGTAACGCCGCGTTCAGTACTGAAGATCAAATGGGAAGATTGAATAGTCAAGCCAGCTTGTCGGGCTAAATATCTATCAATCACATGTGGCTCATACAACCCACTATTTTAAGTACATGGAATGAGGTGAATTCGAGTGTCAAGAATTCATAGATGCCTGAATGGAACGAAGTGGAATAAAAGGTAAAATATCTGCCAACTACTACATTCTTTGGGTAGGGTCATCTGAATTTCTTGCTTAGACATTCATCTTAGGACAAGCTTTCTGCCCTCGCTTTGCTCGGGCGGTGAGCGATTTTGAATCATATGAATTCAACATTAAAATATAGATTTTTACTTGTCTATTTGATATGGTAGGGTTACTAAATTGGGTTAACACAATTAATAATGTAGTGATAAGAATTAGTTAATTTTATTTATATATATTATTCTTAAATTAGCTAATTAAAGTATAGGATTTAGCTATCTTAGAATAATCTTATATAAATCTTATTTATTTACTCTTTTTTATTCTTTTTCTTTCTTTCTTTACTCCTTTACAGCCTTAATTTTTATATTTTTAATAGCTAGCAGCTCATTTTTTTACTTAGTTTAAATAGAATATACTTTATAGCTTATTAAATTACTTATAATTTACTATATTAGTTGCTAGTAGTAATTTTAATAGTAAAAAAGAGTTAGTTTATTATAAAAATTATAACTTAGATTTAGTAAATAAGATTTATAATAAATAAAATCTTATAATCCTTAATAATCTTTATAATTATCTATATAATTATTAGTAATTATATTTTAAATATAATCACTAATTATTAATATAGAGTTTATAGAAAATACTAATTATAAATTTAATAATCTATTTAATAGCTTTAAAGCTATATTTAATAGCTTTAATAATAAATATTAATAGCTTAATTAAATACTTATTCCTCTATAACTTTCTTTTTATATAATAGAATAAAGTCTTATAAATAGAATAAACTAATTTATTAATTATAAGAGCTATTAATTAACTATTAATTTAATTATTATATTTACTTCTAATTACTATAAGTTTAATAGCCTTTTTAATAATTATTTAGCTGTATTTATAGCTCTAGATATTATTATTAACAGTTCTATTAGATAATAATAATAATAATAATAATAATAAGATATTTTCTTATTAATCTAAACTAAGTAAGTTAAATAAATTAATATAAATTAAGATAATTATTAGAGCTATTAATTAATTATAAATATAGATAGCCTATCTAAAGAAGATCTTTTATAGATAATAGCTTTAGCTATAAATTTAAAATTATCTAAATCTATAAAATTTATATCTAAAGCTCTAGTTATTTATTATATAATTCTATAATCTAATATTAAAGAGCTATTATTTATAAGAATTATAAACTATAAGATAGTTTTAGCTTAGACTATTAGTAAAATATAGTTTCTAGACTATATATATTATTAGAAGAAAAAAAAGATTTTTATAACTTATATTATAATCTCTATTAATAGAAAGCTTTTATTTAAAGATAGTTATACTAGCTATTATATAAATAGCACTAGCTAGTGTTATTCTCTATATTATAAATAATTATATCCCTAACCATATAACTATTTTACTACTATATCTAGACTATATATATAGTTTAAATTGTATTTGAATTACATTTAAATTGTATTTGAATTGCATTTGAATTATATTTGAATTGCATTTGAATTACATTTGAATTGTAGTTTGAATTATAATTTGAATTATAGTTTAAATTATAGTTTAAATTATAGTTTAAATTATAGTTTAAATTATAGTTTGAATTATAATTTAAATTATAGTTTGAATTATAGTTTGAATTGTATTTTAGATTATAGTTTATAATATACTAGTATTACATATTAGATTATAATATACTAACAGTATATATAGTCCTAGAATTAAAATTATTAAATTATAAGCATTCCTACTCTATAGCTATTTAGGATAACTATTTAAATAAAAAGTTATTAATAATAATTAAAAATAATAATACTTCTAAGTCTTCTAGACTATCTAAGCTATAAAAGAAATACTATATTAATTAGTAAAAAAAGAAAAAAAAGAATAAAAATAAAAATAATAATAGTATTATATATTATAGATTAATAGTTATTTAAATTATATAAATTAATTATATGCTTTATACTATTATTATAATAGTTAAAGCTTTAGCTATAAATATTTATATAATATAAAAAGCTTTAAAAATAACTACTTTACTTATAAAATATTAGATTATTAATATATTAGATTTTAAGTAGCTAGCCTTTATAGCTATTTATAATATTATATAAAAGATATTTAATAAAGCTATTAACTTTATAGCTAACTATTTTAAAACTTATATTAATAAAGATAAGAATAATAAAGAGAAGAATATAAGACTATAAAGCTTTTAATAAAATCTAATTAAATAGATAGATAGACTTTATAATAGAGTTTTTTTTTAATCTTATATTTAGTAATTAATAAATTACTAAATAGTAGCTATAAAACTAAATAATTAATAAATAATATCTTTTTTTTATACTATAAATATACTCTCTAAAAAGATAGAATCTAATTTATAAATTAATTATTAAAAAAGGCCTACTATTTAATCTAATTATTAGAGCTACAACACTTCAGAGAACATAATATTATTAGTAATTTTATAATTTTTAAGTAATAATATAGTTAATTTATATATATCTATAATATAGAATAAAGCTATATAGAGCTGGTTATATAAGAATATAGAGATTTATAAATCTAGGCTAATAATATATAAGGACTATTTTTAGGACTTATTAATAATAATTATAAAGTATAACTTAACTAGGAACTATCACTAGATTAACTAAAAAGATATTTTAATTAGTAAAGATTCTAGCTATATATAAGAAATTAGTATTTTTTTACTTTTATAATTACTAATAAGAATATAGATATAGATAATATTTTTTTTTAGTCCTAAAACCACTAATTAGATACTATTATATAGTCTTTTTTTAAACTATAAATTATAGATTAATATAATTAAAATACCAACCTTAAGCTATAGAATTAATAGAAATAATTTATTAGATTTAATAGACTATAAAAACTTATAAAAATATTTCTTATAATTATTATTTATATTATTTATAATATCAGCTTAATCTATTAAATATAGTATATATAATTTACTAAATAATTTCTTTAATAATACCTTATTTAACTTTTTTAAATCTATATTATAGACTATAAGAATCACTTAACTAGTAAAAAAATCTAGATTAGATTAAAAAGCAGCTAATTAAGTAGCTAAAAAAATATATTTATAAAATTTAGCTTTATTTTTAGATTATAGAATTATAATTAGCAGCTTAATATTATCTTATAATAATAAATTATAAAATATTTAACTTAAATACTAAATAAAGATAATATTAAGCCTAGTACTTTATAATTATATATTTTAATATAAAATTAATACTTCTAAATACTTCTAGATATAAAATTTCTATAATATTATATTAATAATAATAATCTAGGAACTCTATATAATAATTAGTAAAGTCTATATAAAATTACTACTAAGAATAAATAAGATACTATTAAATAAAGATTCTTCCTTTTTAGTGATATTATATAGTATATAGTCTATAGTTTTAAAAATATAATAATTTATTATAAGCACCTTATCTTATATAATAAGATCTATATTCTAAAGTTATTTAGCTAGCTAGAATTATATTTTAATATTATAGACTAAATACTTCTATATATCTAAAGAAATAAAGAACTATAAATAAATAATATAACTATTTAAAAATAAGAGTACTATAATATTAAATAATATTATATAAAATATAATCTTACTAGAATTAATTAAATAAGAATATAGTATATAATATAGATAAGTTTTTCTCATATTACTTAGATCTTAGATATAAAAATATTTATAATCTAAATTAGACTATTTTAAACTAGTAATAATCCTATTAAAAATAATATATTAATTATTATTAAAAAAAATATATATATATTTTATAATTTTTTAATACTTCTTATAATTTATCTTCTTAGCTGTAGTATTATCTATAATAATAAAAATAGATTACTAATTAGTCTATAATTATAATAAATAGAAATTAACTAAAATATAATTAGATTTAACTAGAATTTTAGAAAGTAGATATAAACTATAATTATTAATATAGACTATATATTAACTAGTAGACTTAGACTAATTCTCTAAATAAAAAAGCTAATAAAATAGATTATTATAAATTATATTCTTAAACTGCTTCTATAATATTTATAAATCTATAATAAAGCTATATAAAAGAGTGATTATAAATAAAGACTATAAATAAGTACTAGTTTTAAAATATTCTACTTTTTAAAATATATAGATCTATTTCTAGTTATCTTCTAGCAGATTTATAAATTAATATATAATTTAAAAAGTTAGATATAGTTCTTTATTAACTATATAAAAATTCTTAAAACCTATTAATCCTATTTTAATAGTTAATAGTAATTATAAATAGAATATCTCTCTATAATTAGAACTATAGTAAAATATATAGCTAATTATTTTATTAGTTTACTTTTATAATATCTACTTTTTTAGTTTATAATTCTAAATATAATAAATTAGTATATTAGTATATTTATATTAGATTATATCTAGTAATAGATTACTATTATACTTAAAAAATCTTATTAGTAATAACTTTATAGCTAATTATTTAGTCTCTTTTTATTTATTAGTATCTTTCTTTTTTTATAAATAAGAATACTCGCCAGATAGATAGACTATAAAATAATAAATAGCTAGGAATTCTTTATAAATATAATATTAAAAAAATCACTAGTAACTCTTAATTAGATTATAATATTAATACTATAGATATAATATTATTTTATTATTATTTAAATTAATCTTTATAATTATTTAATCTAGCTCTTTATAGATATATTTAAATAAATACTTAATTATTATAATAAAGATACAAATCTTAATATTAATATAAATCTTAAATAGTGATATTAAATAAAAACTATAAAAAACTATTTAATAATTATTAACTAGAATATTCTTACTCTTAATTTTTTTAATAAAAATTATATAAGAATCCTTTTAATACTAATATATAGAATAACTATTCTCTAATATAATTATTTCTAGTTAAAATAATTTAGAGAATTTTTTCTAGTATTTAATCTAATTAATTTATTTATTCTTAATTATATAGACTATAGTTAGATCATACTTATTATAAGAATTATAAATCATAATCCTCTTTATAATCTTAGCTAGTTCTAGATTATTATTTTAATTATCTAGTAGAATCTTAGCGCTAATAATATTATTAATAATATTAAACTATAGATACAGATAACAGTCTATAATCTAAAAAATAAGATATATATAAAGTATTCTATATTTCTAATACTTAATTATCTATATATAGGTATAAGTATAATTAAATATAGCCTATTTATTACACTTAAAGATATAATTTAATAATTTATTAGTTTTTATATAAAAAATATAGACTATTAAATCAGGCTAATTAAGTATTATCTAACTAGAAAGAAATTTATTCTAGATTTTCTTCTATATTAGATTAGCTATAAAAATAATAAAAAAAGTAAAATAACTAAAATAAATTATTAATACTATAGTATTCTAGCTCTTAGAATATATAAAATAATTATTTTTAATATATAAAGCTAGTAAAATAATCTATAAACTATTAATATTAATTGATCTATTTATAAGAGCTAGATTATTAGTATTATTAGAATAGATATTAAATTAAATTTAATATTAATTATTTAAAAACTAATTAAACTAGTATTAATTAATTATAGCCTAGGTATTAATAATATACTATTAGAATAAATAATAAATATAATATAAGACACTAAACTAATTACAATATATAAAAAGATAATAAGTATAAAAGTTAAATATTATAAAATAATTACTACTATAGTAATTCTTAATCTTATTTATTATAAAATTCTAGTTAGTATTACTAACTTAGATTTTAAAATTATTATCTAGATTATTCTCTTAATTATTTATAAGCTTATAGATAGTTATTAGATTATTAATAATCTAAAGATTAATAATAGCCCTATTAGCTAGTATATTATAAAGATTAAATAAGTTTTATAGTTTTATTTTTTAGTGCTAATTAGATTTACTATAAAGAAAAAGAAGTATATATTAAAATAATAAATAAACTATATAACTAAGATTAATATACTATAAATCTAAATAATTAGGATTAGTATTATAAAGCTATAAATATATATTATAAAAAATCTACTTCTTCTAGTTAGAACTAATATTAGGAATAATAACTATAATCTTAATAATTATAAATAAGTTTTTTTATTATTAGTTAGTATTAATTTTTTATATTAATTATAATTCAGCTATTAATATAATATTAATAAATATATTCTTTTTCTTATTCTGCTCTAATTATTCTCTTGCTATATGATATAATTAAATCTAGAAATTATAGTTCTATAATATCTTAGTTAATATTATTAGAACATTACTATTAATCTAAACTTAATATTAATTAGTATATATTAACTAGATTATTATAACTATTTTTTAATTATAAAACTAAATCTAAATATATTATAGAATTATATTATAATTTAGCTAAAGTAGACTATAAAAATAATATAATTAGCTATAAATTTAGAAAGACTAAATACTATTAATTATATAATAATTAGCTATATAACTAATAGAAGTAAAGGCTAAGAAAGAATTATAAAACTATAAACTCTATTAAAAAGCTTTAATATAGCTATTAGTAAAAATATAAAAATTTATTAAATTCTTAAAAAATAATTTTATAACTAGTAATAAGACTTTACTAATCTAATAATATTTTTTAAAATATAAATAGTTTTAATATAAAGTACTAGTTTTCTTTATATCTTAATATAAAATATTATAAAATAAGTATTTAATATCTATCTAGCTAAAATCAAGCTATATATAATTTATATATTAAGATATAAAGCTAGTAGAAATTTTATAAAGCTATTTTTAAATATTAATTAGATCTTAATCTACTAGCTCTATTTTAATTATAGATAGAAGTTTAATATTAATAAGAAATAGCTTACTATATAGAACTAGAAGAATTAATATAGAATTTATAGATTAATTAATAGATAAAAAAGGATTAATAGCACTAAAAATTTTAATTATTAATATTTATATAATCTCTATATAAATAGCTATCTTTAGCTAATAACTCTTATATATAGCTATAAACTTAAGATAGCTAGAAACTAGCTATTTTTAAAAAATATATAAGCTATAATATTTTTTATAAATATTATAATATCTACTATTAGCTTTAGAGAAAGCTATAGAAGATATATATAATTTAAATATAACTAAAGAATCTTAATTTTATTAATTATTAAAAATAGTAAATAATAGAAATATTAGAATAATATATATAATAATTATTATAAAGATTAGTAATATAGCTATTATAATACACTTACTAAAAGATATTAAAAGAGTATTATTAATAACAGCTTTAATAGAATTATATATTAAAACTTTAATAGTATTTTCTTAATAGCTAAGAAGAGTCTTAACTAGTATTTAATTAGGAAATAGTTAGCTCCTATAAAGATATTATTTTTTAGATTTTTAGGGATAGAGGAGAATTTAAACTAGTAGATAGAAGAAAACTATTTAAATATAGTTAATAATACACTATAAAAAAAGAAAATATAGATTATAGATATATTATAAAAAGGGGGTAGAAAAATCTATAGCTAAGTATTTAAGATACAACAGCTGGCCTAGAGCTAGTCTTAATTACATGCCTATGGCTGCTATGCAGCCTCCAGCATGTGACCTCTAGTCTATAATGGACCGAATGTGGGACTAGAGCGTTTACAGCAACGGGGTGCAGAAGCGAGAAAATAAGGACAAATAACAACTATATTGAACACTATTTATCAACTATGTAAGACCCATCCCTCCAAATATCCTAACAGAGGATATTAGAAGATTTATATATACATAACTCCATATTAATTTTTCTAAAAAAATAAATAACAACATTTGAAAGAACATTCTCAATATAATCACTATAATTAATTTATAATACTCAACTAGGCTATATATTATAATTAATATTAAAACAATTTCTTAATCTTTCTTTTAATTCTAAATATCCAAATCCTCTATATACAGAATAATATACCAAGGATTTCAACACACCCCTCTAAGAATAAAAGTTTTAAAGCTCTATTCCTACACCAATTCAATAATATTTATTAATCCTTAGTATTAACACTATTCAAGAAAATACTAACCACATAAAATCTTTATCAAACTATTAACAATTATAGATTTAATATTAATCTATTCAATAAAAAAACACCCAACTTAAACCTCTTAATAAAATTAGTAATAATAAATATTAACATACTTTAAACTAGTTCAAAACTATAGTTCGCTACTAATAAGTAAACTAATAGTTTACTTATTATTATAAAAAATAAAAAGCTCTTAATCAAGCACAAATTATATAGCTTTAAAAATCTATTTCTAAATATAAAGTCTTTTTATAGCTTTAGTAATAGCACAAAATTCAATTTTAATAATTAATATTATAATAAGACGCTATTTCATAACTCTCTAATTAACTAGTTCTCTATATATCTTTATTAAATATCCTTTAAAGCTTATATAGTTAAGATTATCTCTAAATAAAGCATCTAAAGCACATACAAAGATATCTATCCTAGGTTTCTTTAATAATGAGTATTCAATTATAAAAAACCATATATTATAAAAATATTAAATAACATATCTGATTTACTAAAAATAGGCTATAAATAGATTAGTAATATATTTAATAAGCTTATTAACTATCTTTACAATATCAGATTAGATTATAATAGCAGCATATAAAATAGATTCTAAAAGCTTCTAAAAAATATAAATCTCAACATTACTTATTTCACCATTTAAAGCCTCAATATCTATCAATATAAATATTTTAATATTGTTCATAATATTAAGCTTAAAATATTCTATAATTTTAGAAATATAAGTATCTTAATAAAACTAAATCTTATACTAGACTCTATCCCAGATTACTTAATGTCGGTTTACTACGGTCCGTATCACAAAAGCATAGACAGGTAGTAGGGCAGTCCAACAGCCCTAGAATAGCGAGCCTATTAATATATATATATATTCAATAATAAAAGACTAATCCCTAAAACTATAGAAGTCTAGAAAGAACAGCTAGCTATATAAAAAATTATTATATAAACACTAAAAAATATATTATCCTATTCTTATATATTTATATCTACTCCTATACCTAAGATATAAAAATACTAAACTATAGTATTAATAATCTAATACTAACAACTCTTTAAAAGAAAGGGAAAAACATATAGTAAATAATATATAATCTAGTATAGTAAATAAGTATATAAAAAATAAAATAGAAATATTAAAAATATAAAAAAATAATAAAAAATAATATAAAATAAAATATTTAATTATATAACTATTATTCTAGAAATTCTAATAGTATAATAAATCTTATAATCTTAAAATTAGAGCTATATATTATAGCTACTTTTTTAATCTAGCTATTAATATTAATTTAAAGCTTATTTATATTAATAAACTTCTATAAAGTATAGCATAATTTATTTTTTATTATAGTATTAATAAAATTACTATCACTATTAATCTATTTAATCTCTATAATCTTTTATTATTTATATAACTATTAAAAACATATAAGATTAATTATAAATTACTTCTTTTATATCATACTAAGCTTAATAAAATAATTATATAAGCTCTTTAAATTAATATAAATAACTAAAAGCAGTAGTTTAATAAAATAAAATAGCTATATAAAAATTAACTTAACTATAGCTATAATATTAAATCTATTTATTAAAATATACATTTCTAAGCTAAATATACTTTAGATAATCCTTTTATATTTTATAAAAAATTAATAGAGAATATTTATATTATTAAACTTATCCACTAATATAATAATATAGCTAAGTTATAAGAATAGATCCTTATTATTAATAAATATAGTATTAATAAAAGTAATAAAATATAATATCTTTTTATCAAACTTAATAAGATATAATCCTCTTTTAAAATTATTAAATTATTATTATAAATATTTATTTAGCACTATTATATTATCTTTTTAAAAATCTATTATTTATACTATAAAAGACAAGTCAAAAGAGACTTTAAATTAAAATATTAAAATAATATATATACTAAAAGCTTATTAAGTAATATATTATTTTTTTAATATAGCACTTTTTTATACTCTATTATATAAATTTATAGTATCTATTAGTTAATCTTATATAAGCTAAATATAACTATAGATATATTTCTAAATGAGTATAATACTCTAGATAATCTCTATAATAATTATATTATTAAATTTTAGTAGATTATTACTTATTAGCTCTTTCTAGAGCTTATAAAGAATATTTATATATTAAATCTCTTCCTCTTCCTATACTGTAAAGGTATTATCAATAATAATAAAAATATCATCAATTTATATATTAATAATACTAAATTCTTAATTCAAATTAGAGTAGTAAAGAAGATATAGATTATAAATAAATATCTTTATATTAAGCTTTTCTATATAATAATTATAATATATATAAAACTAATAATTACCTACTTTAAAAATTCTATAAAAAAAATATATAATCTTAAAAAATATAACTCTAAAAAAATATTTTATAAGCTTAGATATAACTTATATATAAAAATTATAATTAAACTTTATTANNTTATAAATATAATAATATATATTGTCTATAATCATACTAAAATAAAGAATAATTTATTAACTAATTTATTATATTATTAATAATTATATTAATATATATTTCTTATCTCTATTATTATAAGCTTATATAATAAAGTATAATTTCTTAAAGACTTTATTAATATTAAGATTTTTTATTTTATTAATAAATCTTATAATAAAAATTTAGATATTTAAAAAGATATTCTTTTTTAATATATATTTAAAAACCTCTTATTTAAATAGTCTATTAATCTTCTTTTACTATAAATCTTTAAATCTAACTAGAATAATAGCTATAAATTAATTATATAAATTATTTTCTTATTTTTTTATAAACTAGTTAAAAAAAGTATATTATATATTATTATCTCTATAGTATATTAGCAGATAGTATTCTTATTATAGATATTAATTTATAATTATTTTAGTCTAGAGCTTCTTCTATAGAATAATAATTAATAATAGAGATAAGATCTTAAAATCTAACTAGAATATAATTTTATTACTAGAAATAGAATTATCTAAATATATTTTAGATTTAGAGTAATATAGCTTAATAATAATTAATTAAAATAAGATTAAACTATAAAAAAATTTAATAATATATATCTTATCCTTAATTATTAATAATTTATATAATCTTATTTATTTTTTTATATATCTAATATTTTCTTCTCTCCACACAAACACATCTGAATTAAGAGAGAAATAATATATAATAATTAATAAAAATCTATTTCGCATATTAATAATATTAGTGATTTTCTATTAAATATTTATTTTTTAAACTTTATTTATAGTCTTTTTAATAGCTTCAGTTCATTAAATAATAATAAATAATAGAAAATCATATTTAGTTATTTAAAGATAAACTCTAAATATAAAAAAAATTAGAATAAGGCTATTTAGATTTATAATATTATTAATAGTCTTAATAGCTATTTATAAAGCTATTTTAATAAATATATTAGATAGTTCCTTTTATATAATTTTATAAGAATAGTATAGTATAATATAATAATATTTAATAGTACTAATTAACTAATATACTTTAATAAGTATAATAATAATAATAATATCTATTAATAAAATATCTTATAAGAATTCTTTACTAGTAAAGTTCTTATTAGTATTAATAATAATAAAATCAAAAAGATTAAGATATATATTAATCTATATAATCTATAATATAATCTATATTACTTTTACTAAGATCTTTTTAAGCTAATATATAGTATTAAAGTATATTACTTTATTAATAATATAAAGTACTAATTTATTATTAATATATATA
>JACVQZ010000050.1:0-27316 GCA_019828575.1 Talaromyces thailandensis | reverse complement strand
AATTAATATTATTTTATAATATAAATTTAAAGCAGCTAGGGGAGCTATTATAGATTTAATAATAATAATAAAATTTATAAATATACTTTAATATTTTAGTATTAATATTATAATCTATATATTTAAATACTTTCTAAAGCTTCTTAACTAATAAGTAGCTAAACTAGTAGTATAAATAGTATAGTTTAATCTTTATAAAAAAGTATATTTTAAAATTAAAAGATTTAATTAAATATAACTATAATATATAATCTTATATAAAGAATAAGTAGCTAAAGTAATATTTAATAAAAATTATTATACTAGAGTTTAATTTAATAAGAATATTTCTTATATTATTAAAATAGATATTAAGCTAGTCTATATTCTTAATTAAGAATAAAAAAGATATTATTATTTTAAATATATAGAAATAAATCATACTAATAAATATAAATATATTAATTAAGCTAATTAACTTTATTAATTTATTAGATCTAAATTAAATCCTAGTTTTATTAGCTATTAAGATATCTAGTATAATATTCTTAATAATCCTTTAATAAGTAAAATATTAAAAATATTTAATAATAGAGTATTTAATAGTGCTAGTATTAACTAAAATTTCTATAAATATATTTATTAAATATCAGGACTCAGTTAGAAAAAAATATTAAATTAATATTAAAAATATATTATATTATAAATTAATTCTTATAATAATATTTTTTATTAGCTCTAGATAAAGTCTAGTTTAAAATATTAACTATAAAAAATAAACTATAAAATAATTAATAAAATTTTAAATAAAAGATTAAAAGAATTCTTTATAATCTAGATTAATTATAGTGAACTAGCTAATAATCTCTAATAATCTATTTTTTTTATAATTCTATATTTTATAGATAGTGAGCGTATTAATATTTATAAAAAATATTTTAAATTTATTATTATTAATTTTTCTTTCTAGATTTATAATTATAAAAGATTAATCTTTACTAACTATAAAAAAAACTTTTATATAATTAAAATAAGATTAAAAAACTTTATTTTATTCTTTTTTTATATAATTAATTAATTAGTATTCTTCTTTCTTATATATATAATATATCTTAGATATAATTCATTATAAAAAACTATAATAATTATAATTATTATACTATCTAGTTTAATATAATAAATAGTCTTAATATAATAAATATAACTATTAATAATAATAGCAATAATCTATATAATAAGTATTAATAGTATAAAAACTTTAAAAAATAATTTTTTTTTATATATCTTTCTATTAGATAATTATCCTCTATAAAGACTCTATAAGATTATAAACTATAATTATTAATATTATTAAAATATTATAGAATACTTATAAAAGATATATAACTATAAATAACTTTAAAATAAAGTTAATTTTAATATAATATTTTAATTAAAGCTTATAAAATTTTTTCTTTAATTTATTAAATATAATCTTAAAATATTTTAAAATAAGCTTTTTAAGATTCTTATCTATAATTTTAAATAGATTTATAATATTCTATTTCTCTTTTACTTAGTAAATATATTTTTTAATTTTAAAATAGATTTTTATTATAATTATAAAATTAGTTTCTTATTATAGCTAGATTAAATTATTAGTCTAATAATAACTTAATATTATATCTTTAAGTATAATATAAAATACCTCTCTTATAGTCTTTAAAATATAATATTTATAATAAGCATAAATATATATAAATATTATATATATAAGATTAAATAATTCTTTAAAGTCTCTATACTTTATATTATCAAAAAAGACTTTTTATAGATTTAAAAGATTTAATACTATATATATAAATTACTATAGTTTATAATATATATAGAACCTCTATATTACTAATATATTTAATATCTATATTAATTTATATATTATCCTTATACCAAAGATCATTAGACTATAAATTAGAGTAAATACTATTAAAATAAATATTTCCTCTTAAATTTAATCTTATTAGAGCTATTATCTTATTTCTATACTATATTAAATAATTAAAAATAATTTAATAATATTACTTAATTTAATATAGATAATATATTATTAATTTTCTCTAATATTAATAGTTTAAAAACTATAAATAAGAGATCTAAATATAAAATTAATCTCTAATAAATTAAATATTTCTCTATATTAGATATAGTATTTAATATTATCTTTAATCTATATATAAGATTTAGATTTAACTAATATTATAATAAAAATCTTTAAAGATAACTATCTATATATTATAAAAATATTATTTATATAAAGCACATCATAGAGCTAGATTAGAAAAATATAAAATATAATATTAAAAATATTCTTATTCTATATAGTAAAATTATTCTTAAATATATCTTATAATAAGTAGTTATATAATTCACTATAGATATTAATATAGCTTTAAATATATTAATTAAAAGTAATTATATTCTTAATTTTTACTAAAATAATAGCTATTATTTTAGTTATTAATTTAAAAATTTTAAAATAATCCTCTTAGACTTTTAGAGATATATTAATAATAGTTTAATACTTAATTTAAAGTATTAGAAAAAGAGTATTAAATTAATTAAATAAATAATTTAATTTAAAATAAATATAAAGAAATAATAACTTAATTCTAATCTATAAGCCTTATTAATTAATATTAATTTACTATAATCTATATCACAAAAGTATAAATAAATAATAAAATAATCTAATAATCCTAAAATAATAAGCCTATTAATATATATATATATTCAATAATAAAAGACTAATCTCTAAAACTATAGAGATCTAGAGAGGATAGCTAGCTATATAGAAGGTTGCTATATGGGCGCTAGAGGATACATTATCCCGTTCCTGCACGTTCGTGCCTGCTCCCGCACCTGAGGTGCAAGAGCGCCGAACCGTGGCATCAATAATCCGACACTTAAATATTAAGAAACTATTTAAAATTATCTATTTTTCTTAGCTTATAAGCTTATATAAAACCTTTTTTAATTTTTTTAAATAAATACTAGTTTTTAGCCTTATCATAAAATAATAAAATATTATTAATAAAAAATAATAAAATAAGGCTATTCTTTATAAATAAGTATTCTTCATTAGAAACTTAAATAAATTCTAAAATTAATAAAATTTTTATTAATTTTAATTATTATAAATAGGGGCTTCTATATAAATTATATAAAATATATTTAAGCTTAAGAACTTTCCTATTCTCCTTAAAACTATTTAAAAAATAAATATAGACTTCTTTATTAAGCTTATTGTTCACAAAGACATTCACAGCATTATATTATATAATCTCAAGATTATACATAGCAGCGAGAGAAATTATAAGATAAAAAATTTATAAAGCTAATATTATAATATATATAATAAGCCTATTTTCTTTCTATAAATCACTATATATATAGATTTATATCTTAAATTTAATAATCCTCTTAAATTTATTAAATTTATATTTAAAAACCTAAATTAGTAATAATATCTTCTTATTAGATTTAAAAATAACTATAAATATATTTTTTTTTTTTAGTATTTTATACTCCAATCTTATAATCTCTATAAATTGCTTTATATATTTATAATATATAGCTATATTCTAGTTTTTAAACTCTAATAGTAAAAATTAAACTAATATAGAGCTCTTAATCTTTTTAATAGCTATCAGAAAATACTTTTTAAGTATAAAAAATTAATATAGCTTTTTCCTTATAAAAAAAATGTATTCCTGCTTTCTCTACTTTTTTTTTAATAATAGATTATTAGAACTAAGAGTATAAACTCATTTTAAAGCTTTTTAAATCCTTAATCTAGTTACAATATTAGATTCTAATAGATTAGTATTAATAGCACTAAGATATTAGTATAAATTAGAATATTTAATTCTTATTAGCTTGCTTATCAATTTATTTAATAATAGAATATTCTTATTAATTAATAGAATAATAATAATATTATTCTAATTAATATTATATTCTTTATTACTATCTAGAGCTAGTTATCTATTTAAATTATTTTTATTATTTTTCTTATTACTATTTAGAGTTAGTTATCTAATTAGACTATTTATTAATAAAATAATATTAACTAAGCTATAAGTTCTCTTAAATAAAGTAATTTAATTAATAGAACTAGTTTTCTTAAACATAGGGCATAAAAATTAAGAAAACTAGAAATCTAAATAATCTATTATTTTATTACTTCCTATTATATTTTTTAGCTTAGAATTAGTATTTACTTTATCATTCTTATCTATTATATTAATCTTTATATTTTCTATATTCCTATTCTCTACTCTCTTAACTAAGTTGATTTTTAAACTCTCTATTATAAAATTATTAAATCTTTTATAAAAAACTATATCTTAAGTTTTATTTTTACTATTTTTATTAATTTTATTAAATTCAGCAATATCAATTTCTATTTACTATTATAAGAGCGTAGGATCCTTATTAATATCTATTTTTTCAACAAATAAATTATTTCCTACTATTACTATTAATCTTATTAAAGCACAGCTTATATACAAGCTTATATCTTTATTAATAGAATTATATACAACTATATCACTAACTTACTTAAAATTCAGTATAGTTATATTTTTAATATATATTAATATACCCTCACTAACAAATTCTTTAATAAATAGATATTTAGGATTATACTTCTTTATCTTATTAAAAACCACATCTCATATATATATAACCTTCATCTTACTAGATCTATTAATCTAGATCTACTAAATATTATAGACTTCATATCCTATAAAATATCTAATTTATATATATAGAGCAACTTTTTTACTCTTATCTATATTAATCTATATATATATCTTAGCTCTAAATAGGAATAGATTTCCTATATACAGCTTCCTTTTATATATTAACTTATATAGTATTTTATAGCCTAGAGCTCTAATCAAAGTATAATTTATAATCTATATCATTACTTTTATAGCCTCTAGCCATAAGCTTTATTATAGATTAGTTTTCTAGATCATACTCCTTACTCTTATATTAATAATATAACTAGCTTTCTCTACAGATCTATTTTAATCTAATATTCTAGATATAGTAATTATTAATTTCTTATTATACCTAATACAATAGGCTCTAAATAAGATTCTATTAAATATAGACTCACTATCAATATAGATCTCTAATATTTCAATCTTAAAGATATATTTAATATATTTAATTATTATCTTAAGATCACTATTAACTAATTTTATATATATAGTAACTATTATATAAAATTTAATATATAGATTTACTATATAAAAAGCATATAAATTCTTATTAATTACTAGATTTATAACAATAATATCAACAAATAAAATTTAAAATAGTTAAGTTAGCTTAATTATTAATACTCTACTTATCTACTTATTTATTTTAGTTAATTTATAAATTTTATACTTTTTTTAAAATCCTTCTTTATTTTAGTTTATAATCTAGTTTATAATAATAATAACTCTTTCTATAGCTTTTTTAAGCTTTAATATAGTGTTAATTCTTATATATCTATATTATTTATATTATATAGATACTATATTCTTTAAAATCCTTTTATCAAATAAACTCATAGCTAACTTATTTAATATATACTATTTAAGCTATAAATTCAGATACTATTTAAGATAAAATAATTTACTACTTAGTTTAATATTATAAAATTTTTCTTTTATATATTTATAAAATAACTAATTATTTATACTATTATATATAATACCATACTCTCTAAGTTGTTCTATAGATATAATATTAATATATAGATTTTCTATATACTACATCTCTAATAAACAAATCCCTTCCATTTTAACCATACTATTAATAGAATTTATTAAAAATAAAATTATTTTTTTTAATCTAATCATTTTAATCTAGATATCCCTAATAAATATCTATTTTTTATTAAATCTAAGATTTCTTATCCTTACTTAGTTATTAATTAGATATATAATTAATCTAATATCAAAAATCTAATTATTAGTAAGTAAATCATTCTTAATAGCTAATAATAAGATTAAAATAATTATTCTATAGTAACTAATTCTACTAGTAAAATTAGCTTATTCTATTTCTTTACTATTCTAGTTAATATTTATTAAATAATCTTTCTTTTAGTTATTATTATTAATTAAATCTAGTTTTTTTTTTACTATTTTCAGCCTTATAGCGCAAGAATTATTCTAAAATTTAATAAAATTATTAAATTTCCTTTAAATCTCTAGATTAAATTTCTAATTAATTAAATATTTTTCTAGATTTATATATAAACATTTTTTAAATATATATTCTTTATTATTAATATAAATTATCTTTCTTAATCTTTCTAATCTTTTATTATAATAGGAATCCTATTTCTAATTAGATTTACTATCTAGGAATGCTATTATAATATTATTCCTAAAAGCTTCTTTTTTAGTCTTATTAACTAGAGTCTATATATTAAATTTATTTATTAATTACTTAACCTTTAATATTTCTATAATAATTATTAGGACTAATTATATACTTAAATAAGTAATTTAAATATTCTATTCTTTATAAAACACTAGCATAATTAACACTATTAATTTAATAAAGTTCTTTATTATTTATTTATCCTTAACTATATTATATTTAGTATATTTTATATTAAATAATAAAATATATTATTTCTTAGAAAAATCTTTTAGCTTTATACTCTATTTTAACTCTTTAAATTCCTTATAATATTAATATAATAATATTTTCTTTAGCTCTAGTTTCAGTACTAATTTTTTTTATAAAATATAAATCATCTCTACTATATTAAATATTTTATTAATTATTAGCTTATACTTAAGATTAATAGTATTAATTATATATAAGTATATTATTTTTATACACTTTTAATACTTTTTATAATAAGTAAGTTTCCTTTTATATATATTTATTTAGATATAATATTACTACTAAAATAGTATTACTTTACTCTAATTTTCAGCTATAATAACTAACTTTATAAATTTAATAAGCTTAAGCAGTACTAGCTTAAAAATTATACAATTTATATCAAGATTAATATATTTCTATACATTTTTTTTTATTACTTTAATATATAACTATTTAAATTATCTTCTCTAATTCTCTAATATCTTCAACTTTATAATATTCAATTTAGTATCTATAACTAACAAATCTTATTTCTATCTAGTAAATTATTAAAAAACTATCAAAATACAAGATTTCTAATAAAATAGACTATTAATTTAGCCCTTATTACACACTCTAATATTAATTTTAATAAAGAAATAGACTTTATAAATAGCTTTAAATTTCTTACTATTTTATTTTATAGAGATTCTAGGCTTATAACTAATAGACTAAATATAGAATTAAAGTATTTATAGCAATAAGATATAAAAATAAGAAAATAAAAATAAATAATAACTATATTAAACACTATTTATTAACTATATAAGGCCTATCCCTCTAAATATCCTAATAAAGAATATTAGAAGATTTATATATACATAGCTCCATATTAATTTTTCTAAGAAAATAAGTAACAATATTTGAAAGAACATTCTCAATATAGTTGCTGTAGTTGATTTATAATACTCAACTGGGCTGTACATTGTAATCAGTATTGAAGCAATTTCTCAATCTTTCTTTTGATTCCGAATATCCGAATCCTCCATATACGGAATAGTGTGCCAAGGATTTCAACAGTCTATAGCTGCTGCGTGGTCTCCGCTAATAAGCAGCCTATGGCTGCTTAGTTAGTGTTAAGAAAAAAATACGGTCTTTATAATAAGGAGGGATATTGCATTCCATAGTGTAATTACTTATTCTCTCCAAACCGACGGTAGCGCGTTCAGTGCTGAGTTGAGTAAAACGCCAGTCGTGACTTGACTCAGGCGGGTGTAGTAAAGATAATAGTTACAATATGTATCGGTACCTAATAGGTACCTATGTTATTAGGTTGAGTACTTATCCGCTCCTCATTGGCTCACCAACAACCTTAGAATTTAGCCTCCGGAAACAAAGCGACGAGAATACACTAGATGTTTCTAAGATAGAATAGATAGAATCATTCTCGCATGTTATCTGTCTTCCGTCAATTCTGGCACAAAATCTTTGCTCGTCTATTTCCTATGACTTCACCATCTCCTCTCCTGAAGCTTGGCCAGTGTCTCACTGGCAGACTCGGTACATATACAGTTACGAAGCAACTTGGTGAATTCATCTGGCTGGGAAAGTACATAATGATCGCATAGCCTCATTATTGTTATTGGTACTGATATGCAAACCTTGTTAATAGCACTAAAGTTGGCGAGACTGTCGTAATTAAATCTGCACGTCATTTTCGCATTGCCAATGAAAGGAATGTCCTTAGGAAGTTCCAGTCCAAAACACCGCATTTGCGTCCCTTGGTCGACGATATAATCGAGCCGCAAGACCCACCTACCATCGTGCTGAAGCATCTCGAAGATGATCTACAGACCGCTTCAGCAGCTAAGAAGCTTACTGGGAAGGAGATTAAAAATGTATCGAGGAGGGTTCTTCAGGCACTGAGTGTTTTGCACGAAGAGGGTTACGTGCATACAGGTTATGTTTGACTCTAAATAAGCACTTGGATTTTATTACCAAGTACTGACAAAATAACTTACAGATATTAAAATGGACAATATCCTCGTGAACTATGTGCCATCTGCTCAGAGTGACAGTGGGCAACGCTTCACAGACGTTCAGCTTGCAGATCTCGAAAGTACAGTTCATATAGCCTCCCGTTTCTGTGAGGATCAGGATGAAATTGGGACACCTATTTGGCGGAGTCCAGAGGCACAGCTAGGATTGAAATGGGGCCCGCCCACTGATATCTGGTCATTCGGAACAATGGTAATCAATACCTATGTCGGCTTATATTCGTCTAGGCTAATTTTAGTGGCTCTAAAGCTTATCTCGCTGATCTGGGGCGACAATTTCTTCATCTTTAAACCTAAAGTTCCTCGCGGCCATGATGAATATGAGCTGGAGATTCTTTCCAAACATCACATCTATTTTGGACCATTTCCACCTTCTTATGCCGATCTTGCTGATGAGGAGACGTTGGGAGTTTTATCACTTATTATGAACGCTGTGCCGCCTGAGAAACTGAAGCCATTCTCGCTGGCTAGTCAGAAGGAAATTTCAAAAGAAGATAAAGAGTTTATTTTAAAGGTAATGAAGCTTGATCCACGAGACAGACCTACTGCAAAGGAGCTTCTTGCAGACGAATGGTTCGATCAAGTACAATGAATAAGATAGAGCAGGTCTTGCGCTTCGAAGACTAGGTAAAAATATGGAGGAGAGCAGGGTATACTCAAATGTACTGATCTAAAAGTTCCAAGGATGTGTGTATAATTCATTGCCATGGACAATCTTCTCATAATTTATGAACCTCGGTACTGGTCAACCCGCGGTATGCCACCGAGGTTTCGAACTAGGTTTCATCGCTTGTCATAATAGCACTTGTTGGCCGACGTGTTTCATTTCGGGACGAGCATGACAGAATCCAGCTAGACGTAATCAGCGTGATACACTTCTGCCGAGAGCACTTTCCCGTGACTCAGACAATAAGCCATCATAGGATCGATCAGTGAACTGGATTATCAGGAAGAATCGTAGGAAAGAACACGGAGCGAGTTGAATGTCTTCCATATTTCTTGGACCTTTGTTGAATATCCACGACCCTTAAGTCAGAATCAGTGGGAAATCATTGCCAAGTAACTGGGGAACTCGCGGTTGAAGATAGGCTTTTCTTTGAGGTTAAAAGCAGCAGGTCAGTTGCCTATGAATCAACAGAATGATTTCGGGTGGTACCTGGGACGAAGTCATCGCACACACGCAAAGAAGGCTTGGAGCATATAAATCGCCTTATGCGCTGCGCATAATATAAGCGGATTTCCACATATTCAGGGGAGAGAAACGAACCCCAACTCTGCGCGCCAGCAATGCCATGTTGATTGGAGTATGTTCTGCATACTAACGCACTTATATCTTCCTGGATCTCATATTTACTACATAGTAGTCAAGCCTATCGTTAGTAGTTGTGGCCAATAAAGCGCGTTGGGGTAATTTTCGCTTATCTAGGTAGGCCCACCTAGGTAGGGAGCCCTCAGCTGAAATCCGACAGCACACGGACATGATTGGTATTTGTAATTTCAACAGAAGGACTTGTTCTGTTATACTCCCCACTTCGCGGTTATATGCAGTTGTTGCTTGAAAGATTTGGCTTTCGATCAGTCGTGCAACGTGATGCTGACTGCGTGCGAGTGCTTGGCATCTTAAACCCTGTCTCCCCTCATCTTGACCCAATCAATATGATTTAGAGTGACGGCCACAAAAAGGTCTTTCCCGAAATGGAAAATGGCCCCTGTACACAGCGAGGTGACATTGGATTGAACCGAGTTCATTTTGATTCTGACCATGCATCGATTTTTTACGTACATATGCTTCAAAGCAGTGTTTAGAATCTGATGCTTACTGATCTATTTGCATACAGTCCCAGCTGGCAGATTATAAAAAGACTGCCTGCGTACCGTCCAAGTGGGTTGGTCTTGCTCAAACATATCAACACCTCCATCATTTAGGTACATCCACGTATAAGACGAAACCAAAAATGTCTTTTCGATTCATCGCCGCTGTTTCCATTGCAGCTATGAGCCTTGTGCTTCCCGCTCTCTCAACCCAGACCTTTGTCAACACTGGCACTCTCAGCGGCTGGTCAAGTCAAAACATCGAACACAAGGGTAGCATCGATCAAGTGACCAACGTAGTCTACAATGGCTCATCCGCTCTCAAATTCACCCAGGTCTACGACTCATCCTATACCGGCCGCTATCACTCCGAGAAAGCCGAGACAGCGGTATATAAACTCGGTGACCAGGGGTTTTACGGATTCGCGTTCAGACTACAACAAGACTGGCAGGCTTCTCCAGCCCAGTCTTACAATATCGCCCAGTTTATTGCCGATTTTACCGACACCGGCTGCGACGACTGGATGCCATCAAGTATGGTCTGGGTTATTGGTGACCAGCTTGCAACCAGGGTTAAATATGGCAGCATCTGTGCCCAGAAGATTCAGGAATATAAAGGACTGGCGACAGTGACTCCTGGGGTGTGGCACACCATTGTGATCCAGGCGAGCTGGCAAAGCGATAATACCGGCTATTATAAGATGTGGTATGATGGCGCGAAAGTGGTCGAGGAATACAATCTACCCACCATGATTGATGACGCGCGCCCCTTTGATTTTCATGTCGGCATCTATGCAAACGGATGGCATGATCAGGGCAAGATTCTAGGAACCCAGAACACGCGGGAAATCTGGATTGACAGCGTTGGCATGGGTACTACATTTTCCGACGCCAATCCCACCTTGATCGAGGGTTAGTGGAGGTAAAATCGGCAGAGCTCATTGTGTCCCTCCAAAGCGGAGATTTGAAGCCCACATTTTGATGTCTATACTGTTTGTCATTGCAGGAATTTCTAGAGGGAACGTCTTCCTAGGCAATTAATGACATCTTGCTTCGAAACTTAGGCATTTTTATGGTCAAGCCAGCTTGTCGTAGACTTCGATAACTGGAATTCGTAATTGAGCACTCCGATGAGAAGAACGTATGAGCTGCAATCAAAGGTTAGCCCGATGTGAAAGCGGTGATTGCGCTTAATAATTACATGGTAAATATATGTAGCATATTCATTATTTGATCCATATGTTTAACGAGAGTAAGTCGTTTTTCATAGATTATCTGATTTGAATTTCCTGGTAAGTCGATGATAGCGAGCCTATCCGCTACACGAACCTCGAGGCTTTTCACCTCGCGTTCAGTCAGATAGAACTAACTATAAGCTATAAAGAATATCTTCATTATTCTTAATAGAGTACCAGAAGCGACTATGCCTACTAAGCCTACATTTAGGGCTCGCCGCTTAGGCGGCAGCGTCCGTTGGATTTGGCAAGTCGTTCAATCTCTGCCTCTTTTAGTTATTTGAGTACATTCTGATCATAGTAGGTATCTCACATTGACTTCCACAGTAACAAATTGTCCAAAACGCAGAACCTATTCCTGGCTGTGGAAGTCGATGAATTGTTCGCAATAACGCCTTGTCGTCGACGAGTAAAACCAGTTCCCAGCAAGACATTCAATCATACGTTCGACGTATTCAATCAATTCTGAGCTTGCTTTTCCAGAATTGGTAAGGTTTTGGTAAATTCTATGGATCGTTCGCTCAAGATCCCAGAGGATTTGCTGAAGGATCACTTTTGCAGAGTCCACTGATACTGTCAAAGTGTCGCAAAGAACTTGTACAGCATTGATAAGAGCAGCCTTATACCTCTTCGCTTCTAAAGACTCTTTATGATACGAAAACAAATCGTTGGTTAAGAACGCATGCTTCATATAAATTAGCTCAAATTCTTTGATCAAATTGTCATCTGCGGGAGACAGATGCAGGCAGCAGCTGAACCGGAGAGCAGCAATTCCATAACTGTGTGCAATATCGTCAAATCGATATTGGAGATAATCATCAAAGTTCGCAAATCTCCTGTTCGCCAGAGGAGGCTTATCACGGGTGAACTGAACCCAATCTAGCATTCCTCGTAGCATTGGTGGTCCTAGAATGCAATCCACCTCCAGCACTTCCTTGGAAAATTGCGCAAAGATAGGCGCTTTATTGCCCAGTTCTTGCTGCTCTGGATGCAACGCCTTGTCGAGAAAGGTTTCTCCCATTTCTGAAGAAGGAAACTCGACCACATCATCATGCAGAAAAAGCATCATCAACACTTTGGTCAGAATTCTGATTCGAGCCTCCGTCGCCGCAGGGTAAATGTTGATGGCTCCCGTGACTGAGGCTTCAACGACCTCTTTTATCTTCGATCCTTTGCTAGCATCCCCCAACATTTTAGGAAGTGTACCTCGATGCGAGTTTTCCGATTCAAAGATCATGTGTAGCAACTGTTGCGTTGCGTCTTCAGCTGCAGTCCAGTACTGGCATTGGTGGCAGGCCGGGAACGAGGTTTTCCATCGGATGCCGCTTGCAATGGGGTCGATGGTGATAGTTGTGTCGTTAGCAGAATTGTGACCCCGATTAGTCAAGAACGAGAACAGTTCGAGCTTCGGTGGGGAGCTGAATGACTCGTCAACGGGATCAAAGGAGTAGATTATGTTGGAATATATCACCCGAAGCATACTAGTATAAATGCCAAGATTAGATATTAGTAATATATATATCTAATATCTATATAATAACTTATTCTCACCCCTTTCTCTCCTATATATAGAAGATAAGATATACAAATAATATAATATATATTATATATATATAATATATAACTCCTTATACACCTATATTTAGAAGATTATAAACCTAAAAAATTATAAGCTTATATATTAATTTTTAATATATTAATTAAGATTTTTATAATATATCTTTCTTAGCTATTAAATTTTTAATAATTAACTATCTAAATTTTTACTAACTAATCTTTAAACTTAATAAGCTTAAAATATAGATATATTTTTTATAAAAATAGCTTAAGAATCTTAATTTTATTAATATTTTTTAAAATTTTATTCTTTATAATAAGCTTTTATTTATTAGTAATTTAATAAAGAATAATTTCTATATCTAATATTAATTTTAGAGATATTATTAATTATTTCTACTTAGTTTATATCTTTAAATAATTCTAAAAAATATAATTCTAGCTATTTTTTTAATATTAATAATATTAATCTAGTCTTTATTAAAGCTAATCTTTATTTTCTAGATTCTAAAAATAATTTTAACTATAAATTATTAAATAAAATCTATAAAATTAAATCTATTAATTTTAATAATATCTTTATATTATTTATTATTAGTTTAATTAATCTCTTTACTCTAAATACTAAATAAATAATAATTAAAAGCTAAAAATATTAATATATTTAATAATTTTAAGTCTAAGAGTCTTTAAAATAATATAATAATAATCTTTATACTTATATTATAATATAAATAGATAGATTAAAACTAAAAAATCTATAAATAAATTAAGATTATTAGATATAAAAATCTTTTTTATATAATATAATTTCTAATAAATATTACTAAGAAGGCTATCTAAAAAGATAAATAAAAATAAATTATAATAATAATTTAAAATTAGATTATAAATAATATTAATAAAGATTTTAATTTTTAAAAAGCTAAGCTTATTTATATTTTTTTAAAAAAAATTAAAATTTTTTTAAAATTTAATACTAATCTTTTTATTTAGATTATATAGAATAAATTTAAAAACTTTAAATTAAAAAATTATAATAATATATTAAATCTTTAAAATTAAATCTAAATCTACTAAACTAAATTAATCTATTTTAATAAAGTTATTATTTATAATACTCTACTAATTATTAAATTCTATAAGATTTTAAGAGAGAAATATAATATTTTTTTATAATATTATTTTAACTTAAGAATTCTTATAAAATAAAATAATAAAAATATTATAATTATAATCTAATTTAATAAATTAGTTTTTTAAATTAAAGAAAAAGAAAGATATCTAAAAGAAATATAAATAAATATTTTTTTTATTAGATTTTTTAAGAATAATTCTAATATTAATATCCTTAATATTAAAAGTAATAAATATATAATATAAACTTTATAATATATTTATTATAAAAAATTATATTATAATAAAAATAACTACTTTAAATTATATCTTAATAAATATAAATTAGATTTTAGAGAAATTAGTAAGTATTTTTAAATAAATATCTAATAATTAAAAAATAATAATATTATTAATTTTTTAAATAACTTTAAAGCTTATATAATAATTATTAATAATAATTTAAAAAATAATTAAATATTTTTTAATTTTAAATATAGCTAATATTTTTCTAGTTTTAAAAATAAATTTATTAATTTTTAAGAAATAATTATTATTATTAATAATATTAGAAGTCTATAAATAAGTAATAAAAATATTATATTAATATATTATAATATTAATAATAAGAAAACTTCTTTATAAATTTTAAATATTTTTTATATTTTTAGATATAATATTATTTTAATATTTATAAATTAACTACTAAAAAGTATTTTAAATTAAAAAATCTCTTTTAAAGAGATTAAAAATAAGTAAATAATTTATATTAAAAGTAAAAATAATTCTATTAATATAATAATTATTAAAATTAAAAAGATATATTTAATTAAATAATAATAAAATAATAATTTTTAAGCTTATATTATTTATTTAATTAAGAATTTAATTAATATATTCTAATATCTATATTTCTATTATTTAGAAGATAATAATTTATAATTAGCTTTTAAATAGTTCTTAGAAATAAAAGAATCTAAAAAATATTTATATAAGAAATATATTACTAGCTAATTCTATTAATATTTTTATAAAAAAATAATTAGAAAAGGGATTTATTTTATAAAACTTTTATATATTAATATAAAAATTATTATTATTAAAAGTATTAATAACTATATATATTTAAATATTATTTAGAATAATTATTTTAATTAGATTTAAGCTAAAAATTTTAAAACTAAAAATAACTTCTTTAATTATATTCTTAATATTATTAAAATTAATAAAATATTAGAGTAATCTATATGCTAAATATATCTAGATTAAAAAAAAAAGAATATAAATATATATTTCTAAAATATTATAATTAATAAAAGAATACTATTAGAATATACTACTACTAATTAATATAAATAAAATAACACTATTAAAATTACTATATATATTATATAAAATTAACTAGAATTTACTCTTTATAATAATAAGATTAATATTAAGTACTAATTAATTATAATTAAAGATATTATTATTATAATAAATATAAGCTCTAATAAATCTTATAATAAAAGTTAATATTTTTATTTTATATATTATAAATACTAGCTAGACCCTATATAATTATAAATTATTAGCTTTAAAGAAGAAATTTATATTAAGATTAATACTATTACTAAAAAAATAAAATAAAAGATTATAGATTTTATTATAAAATTTTATTAATTATTAGACTATAATAATTATATTATTACTATTTATAAAATCCTTAAATAGAATAAAAAGATAGTTCTAATCTTAAATATTTTATTTAATAAATTTTATTTATATATATTTTATAAATTATATAATAATTAGAAGTATATTATTAAAAACTTAATAATAAATACTATTCTAATCTAGATATAATTGTGACCCTTTACTGAGTCACCATGTCGTTAGTTAGCATAGTTAGCCTGCCCAAGTCACGTGGGTGAGCACGTGACTCGCAGTGGGTAGTTAGTTAATGCTCTAGATAGAGTTATCTTAATAATATCATCATCTTGCTTAGTTTATACGTGTTATATACATTTATAGGCCACAGCCTTACAAAATAGTAGCATATTAAGTTAAGATATAGTAGAATCACCTATATTAAAGACCTAAGGATATTAGACTAAAATTTAATTTTATATTAAGAGAATCTTCTCTATTAATTATTATAATAGACTTCTATTAGCTTATTTTTACTTTAGGATCTTCTAAAGACTTTTTAATATACTAAGTCTCCAGCCTTTTAGCTAATTAGAAGGATAGAACTATTATTAATATATTAACCTAGTTCTTCTTTACAATTTTTCAATCCGCGAGATATATTATAATAATAATAACAACTGTTGGTTAACTATAATAAAAGTTATTATTAATACATAGTACAGTGCCTGAGGTAGTGTGGTAAAAGTCATTATCTTTATATTAGAAAGAAACCCCCTACCTACTTATATCTATATATCTTATATTTAGAAATGTCTTTTCTCTTTTCTATTACTCTTTATTAATCTTTTATATAAAACACCCTCTCAATCATCTCTAAAACTGATCAGTATACCTCACACGAATCTCTGATGAATCAGGAAGTGTTCTCTATCAATCTCCCTATCCCTCAGAGCAGTGTCAAGTTCAGCGACTACCGACACTCCACAGACAAAGACGGTATCGTTACTAGAACACTGAGTGTAGATAACTCTATACTACAATATAGCCAGCTATAGTACTTCCTATATACTGAATACCACTTCTTTATTATTTAAGGTCTTCTAATCAAATTCCCTAATGTTCTTAAACTACTATAATTTAATAATTTCTACTTATAACGCCTATATAGCTATATAGTTAGTATTATAATAGATAATAATCTAGCTATTAAAAAATTAAATATTACTATTTAAATAGATAGATGTCTTTTATTATAATATATAGATAGACATTATTCTTAAAAAAAAAATAATAAGTATAAATCTTTAATAATAGAATTATCAAATTACTAGATTAATAAGAAATATTAAATATAATACTATAGAGCCACAGTTAAGAAGAAAAAATAGTTAGTTAATTTTAACTATTATTATAAAAAAGTCTAGAATTAATACTATATTATATAGATAAAAGCTTACTAACAGTAGATTTTAGAAAAAAAAGAATAGAAATAGAACTTCTTATATATAATAACCTCTTTAGAACTATATATTAAGATAATATAACTAGTTAATATTACTACTAAGTTCCTTAATAAAATTATTTAAAAAAATATTTAGATAGACTTATTTCTTATATTAATTTTTATTAAAAAGAATATTATTAATATATACTTAACTCATCCACTAAAGATAATAATAATAAATAATTCTAAATTATATCTTCTATATACATTTAATAAGGAATATAAAGTATATAAGATAGAGAATTATAAGAATAATACTAAGTATAATATAATAAATAAAGCTTTTTTTTAGAGTTTTTTTACTATAGACTAGTACTAGATTTTTCTTATATTTTATATCTTTTTTTTTTTTATTATTAATATTTTATATTTTTTAATATTTTCTTTATTTTTTTTATAATATTTTATTTATAGCTATTTTATACCTAGTTTCTTTTATATTATTTTTTTATTTATATCTCTACCCTGTCACTAAGAGCAGTGGTAATTTTTTATATAGAAGAATTTATAACTTTTTACTAAGTTATTATATTATTAGTTAGCATAATTAGCCTGCCTAAGTCACATGGGTGAGCACGTAACTCGTAGCAGGT
Source organism: Talaromyces thailandensis (assembly GCA_019828575.1). Taxonomy (NCBI): domain Eukaryota; kingdom Fungi; phylum Ascomycota; class Eurotiomycetes; order Eurotiales; family Trichocomaceae; genus Talaromyces; species Talaromyces thailandensis. The sequence goes on along the minus strand of JACVQZ010000050.1, from coordinate 9,195 downwards.
AGTTAGTTAGTGCTCTAGATAGAGCTACCTTAACAATATCATCATCTTGCTCAGTTCATACGTGTTACGTACGTTTATAGGCCACGGCCTTACAATAATCTAGTATTTAAAATATATTAAAATTTAAAGATTAAAATATAATAAAATTTTATATTCTAAATATTATAAATCAGTTATTAGATTTTTATAAACTAATTATTATTAAATAATAGTTATTATCTTAGAAGCTAATATTCTAATAGCTACTAAATTTATAATTTTTAGAATTAATATTTAAGAAAGCTTATTTTAAAATATTTAAGTAAAAAAAGACTAAGAAATTTAATATTTAAATACTTTTAAAAGTCTTTTTAATAAATATTTCTATAATTTAATTTTAATAAGAATTTAAAGTATTAGCTTATCTTATTATAAAACTATATTAATATTAGGTATTATAAGTTAAATCTAAAGTCTAGATAATAATCTTTATTATATTATATATTTAACTAGTTAAAGAATTTAAAGAGTTAAAATCTTATAAATAAATCTTATAGAATCTAAATTAAAAGATATAGAAAATTAATATAAATTTTAAATATATCTTATTAAAAAAAATAATATCTAGATTCTTATTTTAAAGAAACTAGATATATATATTTTTTATAAAAAATAAATTTTTAAGCTAAAAAAAGAAATAGATAGAACTATTACTTATTATAAAATAAAATAAATAGTATATAATTTTAAATAAATTAAGAAAATTAATTATTTTAAAATCTTTATTTTAATAGTTAAATCTATAAGCTATAAAATCTTATTTATAATAGCTATAATTAAGAATCTAAAAATTAAATAAATAAATATTACTATTATCTTTCTATATAATAATATTAATAGTATAATCTATATAGAATAATCTCTTAGATATAAAAATAATATTAATAGAGTTTATAAATTATAAAAAATCTTATATAATCTAAAATAATCCTTTAGAATTTAATATTAAATATTTATTAATTTTTTTAAAAAGTAAAGTTTTACTTTTTTATACTTAAATCTTATAGTATTTAGTTAAAGAGATACTTTTATTATTATATATATAAATAATTTTCTTATTATTAAACTAGATAAGACTAAAATTATAAAAATTAAAAAGATCTTATTAAAGTATTTTAAAATAATAGATTTTAATTTCTACTATTATTATTTAGGTATAGAAATTATTTAAAATTATAAAAAATAATATCTTTAATTTAATTAAAAAGTCTATATTAATAAAGTTCTAAAGAATTTTAGAATAAAGAATTATAAATTAATTATAATATTAATAAACTTTAATATTATTCTTAATAAAATTTTTAAAGAATATAAAATTTTTAAAAATAACTTAAAATAGTTCTAATAATTAATTAGATTATTAATATATCTAATATTAAATATTTAGTTAGATATTATTTTTATAATATTAATTCTTAGCTATTTTATAATAAATCTAATAAAAAAGCACTTTATTATAAAAAAAAAAAATCCTTTAATATCTATAAAATATAAAAAGTCTAGAACTATATTATAAAAATAAATTAAATAATCTTATAGGCTTTACTAACTTAGATTAAACTAAAAATAAAAATATCTATAAATTAATTAAAAAATTTATTTTTAATATTAGTAGTAGTATAATTAGCTAATTTTTAAAAAAATAAATTATAATAACTCTAAGTTTATATAAAATAAAATATATAGTTTAGATATAGATTATAAAAAAAACTATCTAATTTTAAAAATTTTTAATAGAATTATACTTAGATAGATATTAAACTTAAACTATAATTATTTATAGAAATAATTAAAAAATGTTACGGGCTAGTCCTGCTTAAGGCTCACTATAAGAGCATAACTAAATATAAAATGTAACATAAGAAGAAGAAAAGAAAAGGAAACAATAGATTCTTATATATATAGAAATTTATATAGAAAAAAAGAAGTAGAGATTTTATTAATATTTATATAGTTTAAATCTTATTATTTCTAATACACTAGCTTACTAATATTATATAATTTAGATCTAGGCTATTTGTATAGATTCTTTAGAGATCTTTAAATTAGAATTAGGAATAGCTTTATATAGTATATAGATTAAAAATTAATCTTAAAGAAGGTTTTTATAATATTATAAAGATTTCTCTTAGAGTAAGATTTTATATAATAATTTCTTATAAAAGTATTATCTAAATTTTTAATATAAAATCAATTTATAATATTATTTTCTTCTTTTTAAAGGTTTTTTAATTATCTAATATAATAATATCTTTAAAGTTTACTGCTAGTTACTATTTATATTTATTATAGTCTAATTATTTAATTAAATATTAATACTAATAGTTTTATCTTTATTAAATCTTATATTTATTTTTAATTTGCTTTACTATATACTTAAATTAACTATTAATTAGAATTTTTAGAGATTAATAGTTAGATATTATCTATAATAGAAAAGAATTCTTACTTATAAGCTATAATAATACTATATAAAAAATATTATAAATTCTTTTTTTAATATTTAGTTAATATATATAGCTTTCTACTTTTTCTAGAATTATATATTTTATATAGTAGTAATTTAGCTTCTTAGAGGGTTTATTAGTATAAATATTTTTTAGATTAAGCTATATTTTATCTTTTATATAATAGTTTAGAGCTATATCTTAGTATTAATTAATATAGTCTTTTATTTATTATTATACTATTATAATTTTTATTTATATTAATTTTAAAATAGTGATTAGCTTATCTATTATATTCTTTATAGTTTTTTATTTATTATAGCTTATTATTAGGTCATACAAGGTATTCTAAAGATTTATAACCTCTAGATTATATTTATATGTAAGAAAGAAGAGACTAATTTCTATTAATAAAAATATATAATTATTAATTATAATCTATATTATAAGAAGTAGATTACTTTAATTATTCTAAAAATAGTTATAGTATTTCTAAAAATAATTCTTAATAATAATATTTATTTATTCTATTTATTTATTAGTCTATAGATATTATATAATTAAGAGATATTATTTAATTTTTATACTTTAATAAAGATAAATCTATATTTTATTTATAAACTAGATATTATAGTTTAATATAATATCTATTAAGAATCTATATTCTTATATAAAAAAATATAGGAAGATATAAATAATAGCTTTAATAGTAAGATTCTTTAATAATATAAGAATAATCTTTTTATTTAGTTAATTTATTATAATTATTAAATAGCTATAACTATTACTTTAAGATAGTTTATTAATAAAATCTATATTAATCTCTCTCTATATCTAATCTAAGATAGAGAGTAGTTTTAAAAATTTTTAATATTAATTTTTTTAAATAGTATTAGCTCTATATATACTATAATTATTAATAAACTATTAAATATTATTATTTATATTTAATTAGAAGAATATTTAGCTTATAAAAATATTTATTATATTATAACTAGGGTGTCTAAAGAGAGAAAAATTATAACATTATTATATAATATAAATATATAATAGTTTATTATTTAATATTTATTATTAATTTTAATAAAAGAGCTTATCTTATTTATTAATTCTATAATTAGTAATAGTTATTTTTAAATTCAGTTCTTATAGAAATATATAAAGATTATTAGTAATAACTTACTTAATTTATATATATTCTTTATCTTTTATTTTAGCTTTAATCTATAGATTTTACAATATTACTTTAGTAATTTAGATTAGAGCTTAGAGTATTATTATCTAAGAATATAAAATATAACTAACTAATATAGATTATAATAGAAGAATATAATTATAATAAATAAAATAATTATTATTTTTATTTTATAGTATATCTTATAATTACTAAGAAAGAGTATTAAATTAAAAAATTTAAAATCTAAATTAGTATATAAACTTATAATTAAATTAAAAAAGAAAGATTTACTAATATATCTAATATTTATTTAATTATTAGATCTTAAAGAAATAATAAAGATTATTATAATCTATAATAACTATAAATAGTATATCTAAGAATATTAGTTTAATTTTTTATTATTTAAAGCAGTCTATAATAGTAAATAATTCTTTATTATAAATTTTATAATTATATTCTATAGGGTTAAGCTTATAGAAATAATAAATATAAATTTAAAATTTTTTTTTATTATTATATTAAGAAAGTATATTTCTATTTATATATTTAAAAAAATTAATCTTAACTATTATTTCTTATTTAAGATTAAAAAGAATTAGAATTAATTTTATAATAAAAAGATTCTTAAAGATTTAGAAGATTTTTTTAATAGTATTATTCTATATAAAACTTAATTCTTTTTAGATAAAATCAATTAAGGGTTATATAATATTAGAATAATTATAAATAAACTATTAATAAAAATTAGTAAATCTAAAAAATTATTAAATTTTTTTAATTATAATAGATACTTACTATTCTTATATAGCTTTAATCTTTATAGAATCTATCTAGATACTTACTTCTATTTTAATAATAAATTCTAAATATTTTATACTTCTTATTTTAAATTTAGATTTATTAATATCTATCTATAGATTAGTATTATAGAGTTATTAAAGTATAGTTTATATCTATTATTAATATTCCTTTAGCATTCTATTAGTAAAGATTAGGATATTATTAATATAAGTTATTATAAAGTTATTTAAGAAATCCTAAAAGATTTAATTAATATATTATTAGAATATATTAGAGGTATTAACTAGTCTAAAAAAGATTATTAATTATTTAAAAAATCTAAATTATATATAGAAAGCTATTAACTATTTATCTCTTTTAATAATTTATATTTTATAAAAGACTATAAATATATTAAATTTAATAAATTATTTTATTTTAAAAATCCTTTATAAAGTCTTATATATAAAAGAAAAAAAATATTAATTTTTTTTTATAATAATATTTAAAGCTTAATAATTAATATAAAAATATAAATCTCTACTAGATTTCTTTATAAATAATATTAGTACTACTATAAGTGACTTACTTATTTATATAAATCTTTTAGAAAGTAGATTATAAAAAGTTTTTTATAATATAAAAAACTCTTCTTATAATATATTATATAATAGATTTTATAAGGCTTTAGATTTCTATCTATTCTTATCTTATTCAATCAACTTAATTATATGATTAGTTCTAGATTATTATTTAAAAAGCTTATCAGCTTCTATTAAATTAAATATATTAATATAATCTTATAAATAATTAAATAATATAATTTATAGATTAATCTTTTTCTTTAATATTAATATTTTATTAATATTAGCTATATTAGTAATAAAAATCTTTATTTATTTTATAAAATATTATCTCTATTATTTCTTTAGTATTATTAGTAAAATAATAAAAATCTTATAAATACTTCTTTATTAGTATAAATCTTTTATATTTTTATTATTAATTTTAATTCTATTAGAGAAGATTAATATCTTATTTATAAAATTAAATATTACTTATTTTTTCTATATCTATTTAATATTTAATATTAAGTTATACTATATCTTTTAAATTATATAAAAGTATATCTTCTTAGTTTAATATTTATTTATATCTATTATTATTATTATTATCTTATTAATAGTCTATTTTTCTAGTTTATTATATTTTTAAATAGGAATAGAGATAATTATATATTAAATAAAATAATTTTTTAAAGTAAAAAATTTTTTAATTATTTTATAAAAAATATATTTATTATTAATTAATATTCTATTATATATAAAGTTATTTAATAGTATCTTTATTTTAAAGATAGTTATATCTTTTATTTTTTTTAAGAATTTTTTTACTATCTTTTATTTCTAGCTATAATTTTTATTAGAAGCTACTTATTTTCTAGTTTAAATATTTTTTTAGAAAGATCTTAGCCTTAAAATAATTTAATATTAGAAGAATTTATATTATTAATTATTATTTAATATGGAGTGTAGATTTAATAAGGTTATATATAGTCTTAAAAAAAATAGCTAAAGATGTTATAATTATAGTAATTAAATAAGATTTAGGGTTATTAATTTATTAAATTTATAATAGAGAAGTCTATTAATATAGAATAGATAGAGAATATAATAATAGATATAACTAGAAAAATAGATTAATAAATAAATAATATATCTAGTCTTAGTATTTTAAAAAATATTTAATTAAAATTATAGTTATTATTACTATAGATATTTTAAATATAGTTAAATTTATTTAGATTACTAGCTATATAATATAAATATTTAAGAAAAGTATTATATATTATAAAAAATTATTATTTAATAATAGCTTATTTTATTTTCTAATTTATAATACTTTAAAGTTAAATAATCTAAATTTTATTAATCTAGATCTAGTTTTTAGTAAGAAAAAAAAATCTTTTAAATTTAGTAATAAATTTTATAAAGAGAATATTACTCTAATATAGATTATTAAGCTATTAATTTAATTATTTAATAAGTTATTAATTATTAAAGAGAATATTAAGATAGTTATAGAATTAATTAAATATATTAAAAGTGGTAATAATTAGAGTAATTATATAGATTTAAATTTAAAAATATATCTTATTTCTAATATTATTAATTAATTAGTTAAAAATATATTATATATAAATAAAATTATTTTTAATAATTTCTTTATTAATAGTGAACTTAGCTTAGAGTTTAAAGAAAAAAAGAAAAAATTAAGATTTATTAATATTATTATATATAATAATATTAAGTAAATAAAATCTATATTAAGATATAAAATATAAAATTAGATCTAAAGTTCTTTATTAAAGTAATAGTATAAAGAAAGCTTATATAGTTATAAATTTATAGAAATTTTTAAAAGCTTAGATATATTAGTTAAAATTATCTATATTAGTATTAATCTAGTTTAATTATTTATTAAGATTTATATTAAGAGTCTTTATTTAGGAATTAAAATCTATTCTTAGAGTTTTTATATAGTATAGTATCTAGATAAATAGTTTCTTAGATATTAAGAGATGCTCTTACTAGTTTAGATTATTTAGATTTATTATTATATTATTTAGCTAATTAGTGCGTTAATTAAAATATTATATTTTATAATATTATAAGCTAGTCCTATTTAAGGCTTATTATAAGAATATAATTAAATATAAAATATAATATAAAAAGAAGAAAAAAAAAAAAAAATAATAAATTCTTATATATATAGAAGTTTATATAGAAAAAAGAAAATAAAGATTTTATTAATATTTATATAATTTAAATTTTATTATTTTTAATATACTGGTTTACTAATATTATATAATTTAGATTTAGGCTATTTATATAGATTTTTTAAGGATCTTTAGGTTGGAGTTAGGAATAGTTTTATATAATATATAGATTAAGAATTAACCTTAGAGAAGGTTTTTATAGCATTATAGAGGCTTCTTCTAGGGTAAGGCTTCATATAGTGGTTTCTTATGAGGGCGTTGCCTGAATCTTCAGTATGAGGTCAGCTCATAACAAAAAATTATAATATTAATATTAAATCTAAAATAATATATCTAAATTAAATATATTAATATATAGTACTATTTTATATAGAAAAAATAATTAGATAAAGAGATCTAGTTATAATATATTAATATAGAAGAATAGATTATTAATAAACTTATTAAATTACTATCTTAGCTAGCTTTTATAAAATTTTAAGAAATACTAGATCTTAATCTTATTATATAATATAATATAAAAATTTCTTATATTTTTAATAATATAATAATATTAATAAATTAATTCTAATATTTCTAATTTCTTTTATACTAATTAAAAATAATCTTTTATTTAGTTATTATATATTTCTTTATTTATCTAGTATTAAGTAAGTATAAGAAATAATATCTTAAAACTATAATTAAATCTATTATTTATTAACTTTAATATAATTATTTTAAAGCTTATATATTATCTTTAATAATTCTAGAGTAAATTATAAATATTTTATATTTATAAATAATTACTATAATATTTAGATATTAAGTTAAAAAATAATTAAAATTATTTTAAAAATTTAATTTATTATAATATATTTTCTATATTCTAGTTATTAAACTATTATAGAAAAACTATATAAATAATTTATATAAGCTTTTAGATTATTAATTATATTACTAATTTTAATTAAGATAATTATAACTAATATATTTAAAATATAGTATTAATCTTATCTTAAAAAAGAAGAGAAAAGTATTTAATTATTTAAAATTATAATCTATATAATATTATTAATATTAAATATAGTATAAAAAGATTTTATAAATTCTTATTATTTACTTAACTAAACTTTTTTAATTATATAAAATCTAAAAGCTAATTTAGTAGTTTTTAATATAATATTAATACTATTTATATTAGATAAAGCCTATACTTATAATATATTTTATAATAGATTTATAAAATAGCTAAATTTAATAATTATCTATTTATTAAAATAGAAAATAAAGTTAATTTATAAATAAAAAAATATATCTAAATCACTAGAAAATAAAGGAGATAGAGAAATTCTTTAATCTAAAATATAATTATTATATATACTTAGTTAAAGAGAAATATTAGAATATGTTACTTAAAGCATACTAGTATAAATACTAAGATTAGATATTAATAATATATATATCTAATATCTATATAATAATTTATCCTCACCCCTTTCTCTCTTATATATAGAAGATAAGATATATAAGCAATACAATACGCGTTATATATATATAATATATAACTCCTCATACACCTACATTTAGAAGATTGTAAGAGAGTAGGTAGGAAGCGTGATAATAAGATATGAAATAGACTTCGATTCGTGTATGACTCGCAGGGTAGGATCAGGTATGTAAGATAGCTATTTACTACCTTTTAAAGACTTAGTCTAAATTATAACTATATATATATTTAAACTATATATAGTTTAAATAATAATTAAGCAGCTTTAAGGCGAAGTAGAATATATAATATTATTTTTATATTAAAACTATTTTTATATCTAAACTTTCTATTTTATAGCTATTTTTTTTTTTAAAAACTAAGTTTTTATAATTTATTATTATATTATATATAAAGTCTTTATAATTTACTTTTATAATAGTTATATTAATAATATAATAATTTATAATATTTACTATTTATTATAATATAATATATATTT